>CALSBZ010045308.1:344504-359394 GCA_943591055.1 Gobionotothen gibberifrons | reverse complement strand
CTTCTTCTTCTTCTTCTTCTTCTTCTTCTTCTTCTTCTTCTTCTTCTCCCAGCAGCTTCTAATGAAGCCTTCCGAGTAAATTGCCAGAACGCCGACACCTCCTCATCACTCCACCGCTCCCATGTTTTTTTTTTTGTTGCCATAAGTTAGTCTCTCTCCGTTGATGCGCGGGGCTAATGCTAATGCTAATAATGCTAATGCCAGCAAATACAATGGCGGCTTCACAAAACTTTTCAGAGTTTTACGGGGCGTGGTTTGCAATCGAAATTGGTACTTTTTTCTCCCCAGGATAGTCCCACATCTCAGCAGGCACTAAACATGGGGGTACAAGTTCTTGGGACTAAGTACTCTTTTTGGTGTGAACGCAAAATTCCAGGCACTATCGGAACTAAACGGGAAAAGTACGGGTAAAAGTACTCCGGTGTGAACGCGCCTATTATAGTTACTAAAGGCTTGATTGAAGTGTTCCTGAATGACCAGAGTACTTTATTAAGAAGAGTGTTAAAAGGGCCCTATTATGCTTTTTGGAGTTTTCCATTTTCTTATTGTTTTTTATGGTCTGAAAACCCCAAAGGTTGTTCTCCCACAATCCTATAAGGAAACTGCATTAAGGGAACAACTGTATTAAATAAATCTGGATTAGTTTTTCCCGTTTCTGTCTGGACATTTTTTTTTTTTGGTCTTTATGAAGTCTTTATTGTGAAATGTCTGATAAGTAAATCTGAAGATCACTACATTATAAACAGCTGCAGGTATTAAACATATGACACACAGCTATACAACACACACACACACACACACACACACACACACACACACACACACACACACACACACACACACACACACACACTAAATGCAAGGCTATGATGCTAAGATGTATATTTTATCATCTACTGTATCCCTCCACTCAGCATTAATGCATTACTTTAGTAAAGCTGCGCACCTGCTCCTGTAGCAGTGAAGTTGAACGTCTGCGCTACCTGCGACAGACCCCTTTTTCACCATCCCACCCACTCCTACGCTTCACAATAAATCACTCTCCACCCACTCTCCATCTGCATGCACCGCCACCAGCGGCCCCATTCAGTCACTTAACTCTTCGGCCACGAAGGAGCCTCATTGTGAATGTGTTGCATATGTTTCGGCATTAAGTGTCCACTCGAACAATACTTCTGTATAAGTGTGCAGTGTCTCTATTGTTGTGGACCACCCACCAGCTGTAGTGCTCTGACAACTCCGCATTATTTTGAAAGTTTTCTATCAGAATAAGAAATCCTTTACTCGTCCCACAGCAGGTACATTTACATTGTTACAGCAATTAAATCAAGTACATATTCATATACACAACATATACTGTGGGTGAGGTAGCATCCTGTCATTACAATAATAAACTCTAGAAAAAAAAGCGTTTATTGCACCTGAGCAGTGGTCTTGCACCACAGTTGTTTATAGATATATTATATGAGTGTGTTGTTTTCTTTTTGATTCAACTAAAGTCAGTGACATGTTATTATGTCAATATTAAAATATGTCCGTGACAACCGTGAGTGTAAATGTCGACAAGCTTTTAGTTTGTAATGCTTGATTTTACGGAGGATATTTAGGTATCAACACATATGTTTTTTCCTATTAGGGTCATTGGTCAAGGAGATTTAAGTCCAGAAGGCACTCCCATTTTGAGTTTGGTTGTAAACATGTTATTTATTTTGCTTCTACAAAGTTGATCTAGTCAGGGCAACAATCTGTAGATGTCATTATTACAGTACTTCAACAGGGGCTTATTTTTTGAATACCTCTTGGCTGTAAATATGCAAAAATTGCGAACACATTTCCAAATAACCCTCGAGCACCACGTTTAGCGATAGATAAGACAAGTATTAAACTACAGCTGTTGACATGTTTTTCTTGCATTAGTTTTTCAGATCAAGACCATCAAATAAAGTCTGGTCATTTCAGTTTTTTTTAGAAAGCTGTGTATCATTTGTTTGTTAATGTATTCACATAAAGATTTTGACTATAATGCAACTAAGTTGGCAGCCAACATCCACAAACAGGAAGTGATCTTGATGTTGTATCCCATTAAAATCATAGCCGCAGAGCTGACAAGCCTCTATGATGCACCTTTGCTTGGTCATCACCTGACTGCAACACTCACACAGACTAATCCACCCTTCTCTAAAGTTTCCTGTATTGCAAAGGTTGCATTTTCCATTGTCCTTGAACTGTTGTGCTAAGCCTCACCTCTAATGGAACAGGACGGCCAAGCTAAGCCATCACTCTACACATCAAACCTAATCAGGCATTCAAAATGGCCTCATCCCCCTGCGTAACGTGCGGCCTAACACTGTGTACTGATTAATCCCACTCGGCAACACCATTTGTCCAGTTCACCATCCACCAGCTCCATCTCAGCTGACTTCCACCCCTTTACTGTATAAGAGGAAAACACACAAGTGGCCCTGTATGCATTAGTTACGTCCATCAGCACCCATGTCTCTGTGTAGGTGTGTGTGTGAGTGTATACACGCCATCTGCTCTAACATCAGCAGTGGATATTACAGGGTGAGACGAGTGGTCCTGGAGCAGATGTGCCAAAGGAGGGGGTTGACATTGACTTAAATAGGAGCAGAGGTAATGTACCCAGGGGACTTCATCTGCATTTCACTGAACACGTAATAACAAGCATCATTTGTATAACTTAACATTTTCTTTTATCCCTTAAATATAATAACACATCCAAAAGGATGGTTTGACCCCCAGCCTTAGGTTGTAAACAACACATGTGGGATGGCATTAGCACTGGTGAAGTGCACGCTAGAAAACCCTAACCCTAACCAAACCCAAACTTTGTGTTGTGCTTTGTAAAAGTAGATGTGTGCTAGATTGTGCCGTGTTCTGGTAAAGGATTAATCCATTGAAGTTGTAAGGCAGTATTCCATTCTTTGCTAACCCTCATTGAGTTGCACCCATTCAAACCCATTCATACAGAGGCAAAGTTTTCCATACAAGGTCCCACCTGCTTACCACTCACACACACTCACACAGCATTGACCATACCAATAGGAGCAATTGAGGTTAAGGACCTTACCCAAGAGCACCCATGTTGGCTGCACACACTACGGATCCAACCACAGACCTTAAGGGATGCTCATCTATCCCCTGATGCATTATTATTCTGACATTTCCTATGACATTACCAGTTTTCTTTAACACATCTCTATTCAAGGGCATTCATTTGTATATCAATGTTTGGATCTTTCCTTATCCATATCTCCATGACAACTGTGCAAACTCCATGCACTTAGAAAGACCTTTGAATGTGAAGAAAAAGCTAGTTAGTGGACCTTGCACATAAATCATTATTCAGAGGTTTTTCTTTGAGAAACTACAGGAATGTTTCCAATGTTGAGAATGTATTGTTCCTTCGGAAAAGTAACACAGTGTCGCTCAGAGTCTTGGTAAAAGACCCTGAGCAGAAAAAGACATGAGTAGGGTGGATTTGGTTGGTTCACAGTCTTGTGTGCACAACATTTAAATGATAATCCTACAGATTTCAGTCCTGGTGGATATATTGACATTGTAGGCTGTATATATGACACCCGTGGTTTCCAGTGGGTTTAACGTGAGCTTTAACGTTGAAGCAAACATTAATCTGTCACACAGAACGGAGCAAGGCAACAAAACCTAAGATGAGAAGCAGCATTTTACGCCGCGCTATGCATGGGGCTTGAGGGGGTTTCCCGGCATGTCGCTGCAGTAAATTAAAGGGTGTTTCATGTTGTCGTTGCTGTGGACCTTCTTAATCCACCTTCTTTGGGGGCCCCCTTCTGGTCCAAGGCCCCTTGCCTGTTCGCAAGGAGCGCCCCTGCTGTTTACAATACAGCCAAGAACGTTTTTTTCAACACAGCAGCAGGGTAACTTAAAATAAGTTTGTATCTTATTGAGAAGTTGTATGTGTGCAGGCTTCAGACTTTTCACAGCTCACTGAGACTCTGTAACCCTTATATAATTTAAATATGATTAAAATGACAGTTGTCACACAATGTAGATGCTGTTTTGATGACCTTGGTGATTGGGTTGAATCCTTTAAATGGGCAGATGTTTGTTTTGCATAACAGCTGAGAATAAACAGTCAACAGTGAGGCTGAGATTAATGAGATCACATTTAAAAACAGGACAGCAACATTACATGCATGGTTCATTACATGCAAATCACTTATGCTTGTGAAGGCAATTTGAATGCAATGCTGGAATAGTGCCACTAACATCAACTGTTGGAAGAGGTAAAATGGGGTTACATTTGAAGTATAAGTTTTAAACCTGTGAGAAAAGGCATCAAATTAATATTTATGACTAAGTAAGAGGTAAAAGTTTGAAAAACCCATTTTAAGTTAAAACTCAAAAGAACACACTCTGCTTGATCAAGGTGGTTTGACAGTTGCAGTTTTGAGCAAACAATCCCACTAATGTCTTCATATTTGGACTTCAATTTTGCTCAGCTGTGGTTGCATGGAAATGTATGATACACAATTATTTTTCTCACACATCAAACCAGTGATTAAGGCCCGAAAAGAACGCACAGATACAGAAATATCTCATTTGAAGTAAGAACATCTCCTGGAAATGTTTTGCAGCCCACTGCTCAGAGTTAATCTGGATAAGAATAACATTTCAAAGCCTCAAAGATATCTTAGATACTTTAGGTATGCATATCGGTCTTACTGACCTCTCAAACAGAAGAGATCACCTGCTGGAATAACTAACGTGTCATACAAGCCAATACTGGCGGATAAATGAGGAGGCTAAGGATTAGTTCTGCCTTTGCAGGGTCACAATGTGCATCAACATACAGACCAGCATTTTCTTAGTCCAATCAGCATTCACAACACATTCACCATCACTTGCACCTCAGTTTGAAACACAGCCAATACTATTAGAAGAATGTGCTGGTAGGGTTATTTGACAAGTTCATTATTGTTTTTTCTAAAAAGAAGCCCTATAATTATGGCATCATGAGAGAAAACCAATATCTTTTTCTAAATATTTTCTAAGAATACCAAGGTAGGCAGATCATGGGAGCTCTTCAGAGTTATTTTAGCATTATGCATCTTTATTGCTTTGTATTGCTTAGACCCCATAGTCAAATGACTGCCTGCTTCTAAAAACACTTTTGCACAGATAGTAATGGTATATGTTGGTGGTGTAGTCAGAGAGGAGAAGGTTCTTCAGCAGGAAGGACACAGGTTCAAATCTGTAACCCCCTTTCTGTCTCATTAAAACGTGTGAAGAACCTCTGAAGGGAAAGCGTTCACACTCTAACAAGACTTGTCCTCCGAGGACTCGAACAAAGCAACACATCATAATCTTCATCACTTCATCATTTCTCTCATCAGGAAATAAAAGTGGAAATGCAAGCAGACAAAGACAGTGACCTTCAAGCTCCAGTATATTACTCTCTGAAACACCGCTATGGAAGGAGCTAAGGTGAAACTTCAATTACCCTCCGTCGGCTGAGAGGAGTGACTCCTTTTTTTTTTTAGGGGAAGAGGGCTGAGCTGCAGGTGAAAATGTTTAATCAGCTTTGGCACTCACTAGGAGATAAAGTCTTTGTCGAGCACGGCCGACTCCGTGGCTGCTAATACAAATCAATGCAGTCTTTCTGTCGGAGCCGAAAGTGAGGCTTTTCTGCAGGACGGCGTTAAGCCTCATCTAACTCATTGTGGAGTTTTGGCAGCAACTGCACAACGGGAGTCTAATCTTGTGTGATATTGTTATGATATACTGATATGCTTCTGTCATGACGATTATTGTATTAAACTGTGCATTTGTTACATTCATATGCATCTTGAATTCAACAAAGCAAAACCCATATTTATTTTAAAAAAACTCCTTTGGATCATCTACTGCAGTTTAACAGATGATGAGAAGGGCTTATTTTACAATATTTAGGAAAACAAAATGGATATAATACTGTTCTGCCCCTTAAAAACAAAAAAAGATGCTGCTGCTTAATCAAACAATGGAGAACTATTATAAAGAAAAATATGATATTTGTTTTTCTTTAAATGTACTGAAATGGAGGCTTATTCTCTTTGAGTCTTGTGCAGCTCTTTTAATAATGTGTTGCTCTTCAGGCAGGAAACAGAGTTTTTACTAACAAGATGTAATGCATTTTATTCACGCCATCAGTTACGTACAGTACTTAGGCAAGGCAAGGCAAGGCAAGTTTATTTATATAGCACTTTTCAACACAAGGCAATTCAAAGTGCTTTACAAAAAATGAAAGACATTAAGAAAATGGCATTTAAAATCAGTCATTAAAAAGAAAAGCTAATAAAAGAAACATTAAAAGAAAAAATACATGGATAAAAGTTACAGTGCAGTATAAGATATGAATAGTTCAATTGAAAGCAGCAACAAAAAGAAAACTTACTTAGATGCAAGTAGACCATATGTATGTGCTGTGATATGTCAACTCTCAGATCATCACACCCACATGGATTGTGTCTTTATGTTCATCTTTTGAGAAACTGGGCGCCTTTTGAAGAGAAAACGTCTGCAAAAATTCAGCAGATGAACCCATTTGTAGAAAAAGTTGTCCCAGTTACTGAACACATATAGTGAGACCAAATGATAAAAGCCTGTTAGTATCGAACATTTGACAATTACAGCATTACATAAATACGACGGTTGTTACGCAGAAAAATGGTCTTTCTGCCATCTAAATTGGCTCAGTTAGACTGAGAAACAGATGCCTGCTTCAAGCTAAACCACAACATTCAGCTGCCACCTGTGGTGCCTGGAATACAGAGGAAACTGGAAAAACACGATTAAAAAAAAAAAACACGATTTCATCATAATTGTACTCCTTATTAGGACTGATGTGTCCTCATCACGACACAGACTGCTGCTGCTGTGACTTTCCTAACAGTATACCTTTATTCCAATGTGAATTTCACATTCACATTGCTCCTGTTTTGTATTCATTTTTATTATAAGCTTATTTATTTACTTCATAGGATAGTGGTGGTCTAATGGATAGTGAGGTGGGCTGAAGATCAGAAGGTTGTGAGTTCAAATCCCACCAGGAACCCCACCACTAGTGTGCCCTTGAGTAAGGCACGTAGCCCTTAGTTACTCCAGGGAGAATGTCCCTGTAATTGGTCATTGTACATGTAAGTCGCTTTGGAGAAAAGCGTCAGCTCAATGAAATGTAACGTAATGTTATCCTTCATATGTTTGAAACCGTTAACATAATGCACTGTAGTTTTGTTTTGTTTTGTATACTATAAATGTAATACTTAATATATATTTTAGTTGAGACCTGCTACTTATAAAAAAGACAATTATTTTAGAGTCTTTTTTTTCTGAGACTATTTAAGGTGGCCAACAGGTGCAAACGGCCTAAAACATTTCCATTAGGAGAACACACTGGAGTTTCAAAACACATGCAAATAAAGAAACATCTTCACCAACTTAACAACACATGCGCAGCATTTACAAAACATTCACCGACTTGACGAAACATGTGCAGCGTTTACTAAAAGCCAGAAGCTCAAAACACAAAGGAAATGGGAACACTAACACGCAATGATTGAGACATGGTGACGTCCCGTTTGATCTATGTTTACTCAAGAACAGATCCTGCCTTGGTTGGAGATTTGCATGAATTCATTTTTTTCTAGACCAAAATCTTGGAGATCAAAAACCCTTTTTTCATATCTCAGCAAGAAATAGCATTTTCTCGTAATGTTTAAACCTTTCCAGGTTTTATATTATTCAAAATACCTTTGAGAAAATTAAGCTGACATTATGCTTCCATGCATTACTTTTCATGTTCATCTTAAACTCATCACGAATCTGAATAAGTGTTCCTAAATGTGTACGGCTGAATACATTCAGAATTTAGATATTAAGACAGACTACTTCTTCATTTCATGGAGGTGTCAAACTGTTTCACTCGTGAATAATTTCCCTCCTTACCTCCAGCTTAAATCTTCCTTACCCTACGCCTCTTTTAATAAGCACCAATAACTTCCTGTCCCCACATGACATCAGGCTGTGAACAATCTGTGAGGCATAATTCCTCCTCAATAGCAGTGAGGTGTTGGATTCACCTGTGCTGCTCCAGGAAGGGTTATGGTTAATGGAGTTGTCCAATACAGAGGCAGAATTAGCCCTTGCTGTTCTTTCTGTGTGGTTTCAGCTCAGGTTTATTGTGTGCTTGCAGTTGGAAGCAATATAAAAGAAATTAGATTTAGGAAAAAGGGAGGATTCTTCTAGCCTGGTACCTGAAGGAAATGCCTGTTTTATGTTTTAGCTATTTGTGCTAACAGTGTTTGTCTAGATTGTGATGTGTGCAGAAAGAAACTCAATTTGAGAGCATTTTTTATTCTAATAGATCAATCATGTACCGGTTCAAAGCTGTTTAGGTGTCTCTATTGAAGGTATTTATCCAATGTATAAGAATAAGAGGGAAATAAAACAGTTGTAATTAGCTGCCAATCCAACAGAAATAAGTTACTTGTTGTTTGTCTTTAAAGTTCTCCATATTGAAAAGGCTACATCAATATTCAGTGTGTCATATCTTTTGATCTTTATATTTTCAGATTTCGGATTCTCACAGTCTTCTGGCAAGCGATGTTTGTTTTTGTTGTAGTTGTTATTCCCTTGAACTTGCCCTGACAGCCTCTACCTATCAGATGGTTTATAGTAATAGTTGGTGAAGGTTAAGGTTAATACTGTTGTTGAGGTTAAAGTCTGTCGATTCACAGCCGGAGGATTGGTGCACCGCCTGACACGAAGGTCTGCCTTTGTTGCCCGGGGCAATAACATCTCCTAAGCACTACAGTAAATGCACACAGGAGTGGACTACATCATAATCCTGAGTAGACAGTGGGCTCTGTCTTCTCCTAGGGAAAGATGCATGTATGAATATGTCAGTAAACACAATGGTGAATTGGAAAAAATGTAGAAAAGACAATTAGGGTTAGGGTCAGGGTTAGGGTTAGCCATTATTAACAAATGGTAATGGCCGTACACTTTGTGACTGCTTAAACAGTTTGCATTTCCTTTCTTAGGATTTCGCATGTATTTATATCTGTTTGTCCATATGCACATCAGCGTTCCCTTGAGACAACCAAGCTTAATAACAATGACACTCGTTAGCAGATTAACATTAAACTGATGCATTTGTACATTAAATATTTTCTTGTGAAGATTTACAAAATCTAAATTGGTCATGCAATCACAAAGTGCCACAATTGGGTCTGCAAGTATGTGGTTTTTTTTCCTGACGGTTATGTGGTTTTCTGTTAACCTCAATGTTACCCCAACGAAGTAACCAACATGAAAACTCTTGATTATTTTAGAGAGAAACGACAAGCTATATAATTTGCCACTGAAAGGCTATTTTCTCCCTTTTTACTTGAGGCTATACTTCTTACATAAAAAGGTTTTGTCTATGTGTGTGTGTGTGTGTGTGTGTGTGTGTGTTTTAAAGCATTGTTTTTGGAAAAGTGTTCCAGTAATTGTGGCCATTTATCAGTCTAGCTTTACAAAAATTGAAATGATCTCACTTGTTATGTGGTTGTATTTGTGTTATAGTCTGTTTAAAGAGGTCAGTCTCACCAGTGATGTATGATGTTGTGTTGTTTGTAATGTAGGTGTGTATCATCAGCTCAATCAGTGATATGGAAACCAGGTATGCATCATTAGTTCCTCTAAGTAGTAAATGATGGGGTGCTGTCAAGTTGTGGAAGCAGGGATAAAATTGTTCTGCAGTAAATGTAATTATGTTAACGCTGGTGCACTCATGGGTGTGCACGCAGGCCCAAAGGAAAATTGTGATTGGATTCCAGCAGTTACTGAGACATTTTGAACATGTTTTTTTTTGTTATTTTGTATTCTTACTGCCATTACTTTTCCTTTGGTGAACCTGATGGAGTTTGTATTTTTGGCTCTGACTTTTATTAGAGTCGATACATATCATATTCATCACTGTGCTATGGAAAAGCAAGCCGGTCCTCACTAGCAACAAGAGGAAAACGACATTTAGAAAGGTCTCGTGCAAATACTACCTCAATATATATATATGTGTGATCACAAAACCAAATACCAGGCCTGTTTAGCTCTATTCACCCCTCAGGTCACCCCATTTCTCTGCTTTGCACCTTATATAAAAAAAACGGAGGAATTTAAACGTGTAATGACTCATTCCTCTGCTCGATTTTAAACGTTCAACTTCACTTTTCTCTTGGTTTGCTTTTTCTTATTTCTGCTCTGCTCAGGTTTCTCTTTGAAAAAAAGTCAATCTTAATGTCTTTGAGGTTACCTGATTAAAAGCAGGATTTACATTCGAGTAGGTGGAAGCTTAATGTGCTGCTGCAGCTTTTATCCGTGGTCTTACCTTCAGTTTGAAGCGTTTTAATAAACTTTCTTTGCAATCTTTGTTTGTTTAATGCTACTTCTTTAGCAGTCCACCTTTATAAAGATCCTCGCTAACATCAAGAAACGACATGATCTGAACATACTGTCTATGATCTAATAGACACTGTCAACCCACTTGATAACATTTTGACATGTATTTTACATGTGTCAACAGCTGGGTTAGAAATACAAATGATGTAACATTTAGTGAAGGAGAAGGTGTTTTACGAAAGCAAGTGATGATCCCAAAACAATCTGAGCTACAAAATATAATCTGATCACTTTATTAGCTGTCCTTCAGATTAAATGGTATTTTGAGGCAAATCTTTGGTCGGTCAGAACACAAAATCAGTATCTTTGTATACAACACGTTGACCTGCGCTGTGTCTTGTTGCCATTCAACAAAAAGGGCATCAAGGTGCTGATCCAAACTGACATTTAAAATGGTCTCATCGGGGCAGAATATACAGCCATGCGTTCACTCATAAATCTGTCACTGTCTCCTTTTGTTTCTTCAGGAACATCAAAATCTTTGTGAAAAGGAAAAACTCCCAGGAACAGTTAACTGTCAGCAGCAGTGTGTAACTTCGTCTACAACTGGATTTTTTTCAAGAGCTACCCTAAGAGCCTGGATGATCTCTTAGAGAGCATGTTTTTCCTTCATCACAGCAGATGGTGAATTTCAGAAGCCATTTACACTGCATAAACAAACTTGAAATGCATAACTTAACAAACTTAGACACGGAGAATGACCCTGTTTGTGTGTGTGTGTGTGTGTGTGTGTGTTTGTGTGTGTGTGTGTGTTTCTGTTTACTGTGTGTGTGGGTGATACATGACAAGTACTCATCTGTCTTGTACACCTGCTAGGAGGTCCTCAGTGGGCGATATTTGGCTTTAAATTGAATCTCATTCTCTCTTGGAAGTGTCAGGGCGCCGTGGACATCTGATCTGTGTCTTGGCGTCACTCCATAGCAGGTGGGATGCAACGGGACCCTTTGCACACCAGCTGTCATAAAGTTAAGACTTTAATATGTTGGCTTTTAGCTTATCCTAAAACCCCCGCCATGATTAATATAAATGTTTTACTCATTTATCGGGTGTCTGTTCTCTCCAATGAAGAGTCTGCTACTTAAAACTTTCCAACGGCAACTTAGTCGAAAATGAAAGGGAGGCATAAACATGTGGAGTATGAATAAGAAATATTGAATCAACAGCCTTTCCAAATCTCCTGTTTTTAAAGTTGTTACACACAATACATTAGAGTGGTTTCAAGGCCCCAGGAATCTAAAGGAAAGCATAAGAAGTGAGGATACAGTGTGAAAGCTGTCGGACAGAAAACATATTTTCTGAAGGATGATGGCACAGTGGCTCACAAAACAGAAGCAAGGACATTCAGTATTTACAATGTGCAGAGTGGGTGGTGGAGCCTAATGGCAATGCATTAAAGACCTCCTGTAAAAAGGGCCTTGTTAAATGTACTGGCTCACTTTTAATTATAGAGGATTCACTCAGAAAGCCTTGGCAGAGCTCTAGCATCTCTACCACTGAGATAAGAAAAGGATCTCCACAAAGCCACAGTTGGAATCTGTTGCTGTCGACTGCTTTTCACATTCTTTCGGTTAGTCAAAGAGAAAATACATCAGAAGCAACTCAAGCAAGGCTTTTTCATAGCCCCATAAGTTCAAATCCATTCTAGAAATGACACACTAATGATTGAACCTCTTATACAGTGCAATGGAAGATTGTATGATCAAGACAGAAACCCACAGATGGATACTTTACTTTGAAATTGGAGAAAATACTGGTGAAAAATAGTGTTGCTCGCCATTTTGATCTCATTTCCCGGCTGCAAAAGAGTTTCTCCCCGCTGCTGCTGTCAGAACAGAGTGGGCTGGGAGACAGAAATCCCAGCATATAATTAGAAATGTAACTGATTTTGCTGGCACCCACTCCATAGAGCATTTGAATAATGTTCATAGCAGACAATGAATCATGTATTCATGTATTTAGCTTTCTTTAAGCAAATAGTCGCCCCAGATATTAGCCTAGGTTATGAAAGTCGATGGAAGCTGCTCTTACATAACTGTGATGGGATCATTTGTAATGCTTTGGCACAATGTGGCATGGATTCACAGGGTAATCCAAGTAAAAACAATCCTTTTGGGTTATCACATACATTTTACCCTCAAAACAGCTAAGTTGTTGGCCGAAAAAGCAAAACAATAAGCTGAAAGGCACTTTTGAGATAAGAAAGCTGAAGGGATCTACAGAGTGATAACTCTCTCATAGGTGCATCACTACAGGTGACACCTTTTAATAAAGTATCTGATCCACTAATATTGAAGGATTTATTAAAGACTGCTTTAAGTAATAGGTCCCCTTATACACAGAATATAAAGATATTTAATTTAAATCAAAATGTGACAACATGTCACGTGGCAAAACAATAAAAGATTATACATTTATATAATTTAATGTAATCAATTAATCAATTTTACAGCTTTCTCCTCTGAGTAAAGACATAGAAAGACTCTGGCATATTACACAGATATCTTCTTTGCATTACGAGATAATATGAAAGTAAAGTTTAATTTCTAAAACATTCATTGTTATATGTGTTATCGAGGTTAATAAATTGCCATACATGTCCTACATTTTCTTGCATGCTTTCTAAAATTGAAAACAAACATTTAGCGGGGGAAAATATCTATATCTAAAAGATTCTATCGAGCGTGACACTCAGGATAATATGTTATAGTAAGATAGCTCATTTGTTTTCATGTAATAATATTTCTGATTGCATATTGTCAAGTCCTCCAATTGCATTTTGTGCAAATTGTCTGCCTTTGTTACATAAAATCAATGATAGTCTTCCAGTGTTAACAAGTTTCCCAGCAGAGTTACTTTATGAGTCATGTGTACAGTAACATAATTGGACCAGGAAGTATTCATTAGAGAACAAATACTCATTCTGCCTGCCTGCATCACTAATGGTGCTTTTCTACTGCAGCACGTAGCACGTTTTATTTGCTTTTCCACTAGGGGTAGTTCTGGCTCAGGGCTACCGTTTCACCTTTTTTCTGAATGCTAAAACTAGTGACGTAAACACTCTCGACTGCTGAATGGTCAGAGAGAATCGCTGGCTACAACAAAATGAACATATTTGACCGTGATTTAATTGTAATACACGTTTCAAAATGATGCCGAAGTAACAACATACTGATACCGGTTAGTAAAAACCATGAATTAATGCTTTGACAAGTCTGCAGACAAGACGGCAGGCGAAAAAACGTTTTAAATGCGTGTTTTCTGAATGGAGATCGGATCGATCAGGCTAAGCTAACGTTGTATATGCTCCGACCGTCCACACTCACAACAACGGCCTACAGACATAAATAAACCAGCGACTGTATTCACCATGACACAGACAGTCTGTGGTTTGTACTTGTTTAACTTTTGTCTAGTTTCTGAACAGATATGAGGAGCTGTGAGCTCTGAGTGCTAACAGCTAACGGCTGATGTTTTGGTTTTGTGGTTTGCATTGAAGATGGCAGTTCTACGCAGCGTCGCTCCGCTCGCCGAACAGCCGATCGCCTCGCCTACACTGCGTTACTATAGTTACTATCCCAGGTACTAAACTGTAATGGAAACGCAGCATAAAGTGAGCCTGGCCTACCAAGGCCTAACCATACTGTACTAAGCAATGCCAGGTCCTGCAGTGGAAAAGCGCCATAAGTATGTCTGCACAACAAAACTGTCGCATCACTTGCAATTAAAACTTTAATTCATCAAGCACAGACTGTGATTTCGTTATAATGAATGACAAGAAAACTGTCTTCCAAACAGCAGCGATCAGAATGTCCTAAACACCGAAGGATCATCTAAACCTTGTTAGATCTTTTTTCATCCCTCAGGCATCCCTTGTGAACATGAGCGACCAATGACTGATGTTGGTGTTTCTAAATAATGTAGATACGATTTCCAAACCTCTAGAGCTGCCAGCTGCCACTATAATATTAACTTCAATATTTTGTGGCATCTGTAATTAAACCACTTGAGGAGCAGATTTTGTTTTGCTTGTCCCTCAAACTGTCAAATTACTCTGTTCTGATTGGCTGGCTTGACTGACCGTCTATAACTGGCCGTGTCTGATGAAGCTTCAGCTGAAGAGAGTGTGTCTGAGTAGCTCAAACCGCTTCTACTTAAAATGATTAAGCTTCTCTCTGTCTCTCTTGTCACTTACTGTACCACATTTCCGCCTCACCCTCTCTCACCCACTCTCTGGTCTAATTCCCTCTCCAGTGGGAGTGACATGTCTTGTGGGAGGGAGTGTGTAACAGTAGGAGTTAATTTAATCAACATCACGCTTGGGTAAGGCAACCGTCCACTCAAAGGTAGTATGTGTGTGTGTGTGCGTGCGTGCGTGTTTGTGTGTGTGTGTGTGTGTGTGTGTGTGTGT
>CALSBZ010045308.1:298420-344404 GCA_943591055.1 Gobionotothen gibberifrons | reverse complement strand
GTGTGTGTGTGTGTGTGTGTGTGTGTGTGTGTGTGTGCATCAGAGGGGGCTCAGCTTGGGGGGGGGGGGTGTTGCAAGCGGCCTCTCCACCTCTCTGTGAGTCTGCAGGTAGCCAACCAGTTAATGTTGGACGTGCAGCACATCTGGGGTTTGTTTTACCCTTAAATTGACTTTTCAATAGTTTGCACAGCATGAAATGAAATGGAGAGCATGAAGCATTATAATCAGCGGTAGGTGGTAGCACAGCATGACATAGTATAAATTAAGGATGCACAGTATGGTATTTTAAAAGCATCATTCATCTGGTCATTTCAGCTAGACTTTAAATTGTTTAATCCATGCAATTAATATACTTTTTGTTTGTGTATGGACTTCAGTTATGAAGTGGTTAGGTTATGGCAATAACTACAAAATAGGTAATACTAATGATTTACAATTCACATACATGTCCATGTGACAGCATTTTTGTTTCAAACAAATACATTCCTTAAGTGTTACATATATCCTTTATACATGCATAAGGGGTGAACAAAAAATGCATTTATGCTTTGTTTTTGTTTCCTAAAACAAAAGCATTATTTTTGTGATCAGGTTTGTGATTAGGGTTATGATGCAGATCTCCTTTATAGACACATCTTTCAACCTTGTCTCGTCTACTAATTGCCTACGTCTCCCACAATGCTCTTCCACCGCCTCCAGAGAACACACTAGACGTGTATTCAGCTGCTGCAGAAACCATGTGTAGGCGGAGAGAGCAGGAATAAGAGTGAGAATTGAATTTGAGAGCAAGGTGATAGGCGGCTGACGGTGGAGAAATATTGTTCTCTGATATACAATTGAAATGTCAGTTCAAATGATTCATTTGGATTGAAGCTTTTTTAAATTAGTTTCTCAGGGAGAGATACCAAAATCCTCAGTATTACTTATAACTAGATAGGTGGAAATGCATCCACTGTATTCATACACTTGTTTATTGTGTTGTCTGTCTGACCAGAGGTATGAGAAATACACAAATAAAACACTAACTATAAAAATGGACACATTAATGCATCCCAAAAAGAATTACCTCGACACATTATTACACTGACCATTAACAGATGGTATTATGTACACTTTGCATTTTTAAGCCTATACCTTCTTTCATTAGCATTCTGTAAATTCAGCAAGAAGCACTACTCATGTTCATAATAAAAGCATGTATGCAAGCGCAGATGTAAAAGGAAACCGAGAGGAAGGAAAGATAAGCTTGGAATCATCATGGGCTTTAGAGTACAAAGGGCATTTATGTCTTTTAAAATTCAATGATTCCTTTTTGGTTCTTTAATAATTGATGATAAATATACTGTATTAGACTCTGGGCTGCTGTAGACAAATAGACAGTTAGTTTTGACCTAACAAAGTTCCCGTTTGGGGAGTGGCAGTCATTTTCTTCTGTTATAAATTATTAATCTGGGGAAGCTTGTCAAATCAGGCTTGTTGTTATGTTAGGCAAATGTTATGAAATCCACAGTATTAAGCAGTTGAAGCATACTTTTTTTTATATTTTCTGAAAGTAGTTGCTTTTAAACATGTTGCAAATCTGTTTCACCCAGTCCAGGTTTACTGTCATTTTAGGACGACTGAATGTAATTATAGTGCCATCCTAAATCAACCCAATGCAATCAGTCTTTTGTATTTTCTCCTTCATGCATTCAGTGCTTTGTCAGCATTTGTTCATGCTAATTTATTGTCTGTGTGACCTGTTGATTCAGATATATTGCCATCTTCTGCTGGGTGCTGTCTGCTTTTAATTGCAACCGTGCCCTGTAACCTCCCGTCTTACATGTATTTTTTCAGATTCACTGCCTGTGTAAATCTTTAGAAAATTGCTGTGTGTACTCTCCCTCCTCCTTCTCCTCCGCCTCCTCCGCCTGCTCCTCCGCCGCCTCCTTCTCCGCCGCCTCCTCACATAAGGTCAAGGCATTTTTGTTGCTGACTGGGATTGAAGTGCAACAGCACAACCTGCTGGACTGAAGTGCTTTCTTTATCTTTGAAATTATCTATTTTTTCCATTCCAGATTTGTCTGTAACTCTCAAATGCGCAGTTTTTTCTCCATCCACCTTTTTGTTCCTCCACATCTTTTTGACTTCAGATTGCTGTCTATCTTTCCTCCTATCTTCAGTCCCATTCTCCTTTAACACACTTCTTCTTGAGTGGGCGATATTTAATCCATTAGCACCTAGAGCTTGATACAGTGTGCTTCACGCAGTACAAACTGTTCCTCAGCAGTACATATCTGTCAGATGACTCATTATATCTGGATCCAGATTAGTTGTTTTCCTCTAACAGCTAACTGATGATGTGACGCAGTAATGGAGCATCAATACAAAATTGCAGCGGAAAGAACAATAAAGCGTGGGAGGGTAATGCTTTGATGTTTTTGACATGGTCACAGGAGCAAAATAGATACAGTAATACATGTATTTGTCTGAGTTATAAAACATTGCCTGCCATCCAATGATCTGTCAGTTCAATTGTATTTATTTAAAGCAGTGAGGTATGTGAGCGTAGATCACCCTATACATTTGGATTTACTTGTGACGTTTGTTTGATGAATCCTTAGTTGGTTTTTGTGTCAAAATAAATGATAATAAAAACAGAAAATAAAAACGGTAATTGTGCTTGGAAAAGCAGGAGTATAATTTATAGCAAAAGGGATTATAATAATCCCCTAAAATATGTCGACATATTAAAAAATGCCTTAAGTTATCGAGTCAATATCACCGGTGCATTTGAGACTTCCCCATTTCCAGAAAAAAGTTGAGATTTTCCATTAAACTTCATATTCATTGTATTAAGTATGTTATTCTGTTATAAATGGATGTTAGTCAAGCTCCCACACTTTTTATAAATTAATTGCAGGAAGACAAAGTACATGCAAACAGCTAAACGTATCCACCCTGTAATGGACAAATTCAAAGTAGAGTAAATACATTGCAATAGTGATTATAAAATGTACATTTTCAGAAAGCTATTTTGTCCCTTTCTCAACAATATATTTCAGTTAATGGAAAAAGTATTTGGATAATAATGAAATGATGGCAAACTATTTGTACCATGTCCACCCTGTCATGGAAGGCTTGCTGACAGGGTGGACATTGTTGGCTAATATTAGCATTTCATGAGTACATGTTGGACCTTCAGTTAGCTAAAATTCAGTTAGCAAGGTGAGTACTGTTTAACAAATATATTTCGAATTTCTGAAAGGTTTTTATATTAATTGACATTTCACTATGACAGAGTGGACATGTTAAGCTTGACAACTACACACATAATATGATTAAAGAAATTACGAAATATAAGTTTAAATACTTACTCTGCAACTAGCCGATGTATCAGCCTCCATTGAGGAAAGACAAAATGGTGGTAGTGATGTCACTGAAAACATCAGATGTTTTTGTATAGGGCCAGTTACCCCATACTGACAAGGTGGACAGCAATGTCAGGGACACATGCAACATGTTCAACAATATCTTTATGAAAATAGAATATACATGATCAAAATGACTCGTTTTTATCAAATAACTCATTGTGGACAATACAACCATATAATTATTTTTAAAATGTAGTACGTAATCACTTATTGCACACACTGTAGTTAGCAGAGCAGTGTGTGGGACATGCCAACATCACGTACATCCAATGAAAAAATACGGTATAAAATGAAGGAAACACATTTCAAGAGACTTATCATTGTACTGATATGTGTGTAAATGTTTGGCCATTTATAATAAGACCTCAGAGTTTCATCATTCTGCTACATTTTCATGATGACTGAGTGATTCTGATGGGGACACCAAAGTTACTTTATAGTGATATTGACTCTATTGCATATCAATTTTGTTTCAATAAAACACTGTAACATTTTGAAAAATACATGAATAAACCTTGCTTGACTTCTGTATCTCAGCTTGAACACTGGATACAGAGCAACAATAGATCACCTTTAAAGCTCCTACTTAGATACATCTAATTTGTAAGAACAAATAAAAGACAACAATTCATCCATTTCTTTCAGCTAAATCTTTAAGTTTTTTAATCACAACCTGTAGGCTTACTGTCTGTCTACTGTACACCTATATATGTATTAAAATATGTCAATAATTTATATATATATATACACAATAACCTGTGTATGTGTTTCCTTGCTGCGTTGCATGACAGAGGACGTGTAGCATGTAAATGAAACATGATATCATGTTTGCTGCTGCAGGTAGGACGATGCAATCTCTTTCTGACTGGTACATGATGGATGTTCCTCCCACAGATGCAAGGATTCAGCCCTGCCCTGTGTCAAGAACAATCTCCGAAGCCATGACATCTTCATCTTCTCCCCACACTGCTCCCCCCACCGTCTTGCTATATGAATGTCTTCATACAGTGTCTATCTCTTGCTTACCCTATTTTCCCAAGACTGTGGCTGGGTTTCTTGTCACCGTTTCCTTATCTATTCTCTGTTAATTAATATGTGTACATTATGTCTATATGAATAGTGGGTGAAGATCTCTTGCCGTTTTAACCCCTTAAAGCAGGGGTGCCCACTGTTTTTCAGCTTGGGAGCTACTTTTAAAATGACCAAGCCCAAAAGATCTACCTACAGGGCCGCCCCTGCCCAATCTGTGTCGCGAGCGCGAGGGGGGGGGGGGGTACGGCGGATAAACTGTGGCACGCTTACACTAATTGCGCCGCATAAGCGCATAATAGTGCGCCGCATTAGCGCTTCAGATGAGGAAGTGAGGCCCCCTCATAACTGCATGAACCTGTATGGCACAATGCAACTCAGACTGGCTTACCTGTACGTCAATCAAGTGGCAAATGCCATAGTAAGGATGGATGATAGGGTAACTTAAAAAAATAAAATAAATTTTTTTTTTTCATTCTTTTTTTTCCAATGCCATGCGATCTACCCACACTACCTTTGCGATCGACCGGTCGATCGCGATCGACGTAATGGGCACCCCTGCCTTAAAGGCTCTCACTATAAATGAGGCTGTATGCATTTACACTGCCAGCTGTTCAAGTCCAAAATGCTAATCAAATCTGATCTAACTCAACGACTTCACATTTTTATTCAGATATGAAACACACATGGATTACATACTGCCAGTAATGTCAAAAACACAGTCATATCCAAATGCGCCTTTGAGACTCAATGAATTATACACATTGCATTTATGTCAGCTTTCCTTTTTATTATTGTATTGGTGTAACGCTAAAGAGAACATATTTTCTGGTTCATATTTGTATTTTGTGGCTCTACTGTGACTTGTTTCCATACTTTAATGTTTAAAAAGGTCTTTATTTTTCTCATACTGCACAGGGATTGTAGTCTTTTGCAGACAATTTACATGTCCATAAAACAATGTAACACACTGCAGGAAAGGCAGAAAAAAGCACAATAAGGCTATTTTAATGTCTTCGAAAGCAACAATGGCTCAGCCCAATTGATGTGCCACCAAATATAACATATTCTCAAGTGAATGACACACGATTGATGTGCTGTCATGACAACTCTGATGAATGTGAGCACACAAAGACAAGCTACATGTCAAATGTATGCCTCTAGGTCAGATATTTACATGGATATATACAAAATAATGCTTTTCCAGCTGCAACTTTTCAAAGCCAAGAGTTGTAACCAGAGAAAAAACTGTATAATACAATGTAGCTCTAGTTGGAAGCACTTGAATGATCCTGTCCTCAAATGTATCCACAATGAGAAATTATCCTTGCACAAAAACATGCACGGTTTGAATCATCAAGCAGGTCACTTTGACATATCTCAAGCCCAAAACAGAGCAATTAATTTATAAAGATCAAACCCGCCATCCAACGGTGCATATTTAAAATGTTCCAGCGGTGTCTGGAATGAGGCATTTATGTCAAACCATCTGTGTAAAGCGGTGACAGCAGCCAGCCAACTGGCGTCCTGTCTCATTATCTCACACCTATTCTGAACTCCTGCTGCTAAAAGAAAAGTACCTGACATCCCCAAAGTCACATGAAGGGACGTGACTGTCGGATATTTTATAGGCAACTTGAAAAAAATATACATGGTTCAAAAAGTCCATAAAGAAGCGCAAGGAGGGAGACATGAAAGGTTTTGACAAGGCACACGCACACAGCAAATATTAATGAACACAGACAAGAAAAGACTGTATACTTTCTATGTTTCCTCTCCAACAGATTGGCACAATCTTATGATAAAACTTGAATACAACTATTCTGATGACAAACACTTCTGTAAAATGGTAATACTTGCATCTTCTTCAAATAATATTGACTTTATTAGACATAGAGAGTCTTGAGCAGGGATGGGCAACTTGGATGGTAGTGGGGGCCACATAATGTATGTACTGGCCACCAGGGGGCGGCAGATTCACACGAAACACACACACACATGTATTGTATGTACTTATTAACAAATACTAAGTCTGACATCTTCATTGACATTTTACAATCTTTCAGGGAACATCCTCTAATAAGCTCACTAAACAAATATCAGTTCACAGAAATGTTATTTAATTTTTACAAGTGGCATGTTTGTATTGAACAGGTTATTTAACAGTGCATACAACTATTTTAAACTATTGGAAAGCACGGGAAATGTGTGTGCATTAAGATTAACCATTAAGATGACATGAAGTCATGAACAGCAACCTAGACATTAGTTGTCTTACTTGAACCTAAGACACGTGTAGCCAGTCTCTGCTGACGCACAATAAGGGGAATGTCAACACAGACACCTGTCAACCCGCACTCTGCTGTTACTCAGCGCCGCTCTCCCTCCCTCCCGCTGAAATTATGAATGAAATTAATCTGAGGGCTGCAAAAAGAGTAGGTGGGGGTACCTGATAATGGTACTAGAGGAAAAGTGAATGGCCCTGTATACCCAAACATGTGGATGATGATTTGCAATCTAAAAAATTGCGTCAAAGCTTCGTCCGACCTTCATCCTGAGTTCTAGTCGGCCAGAAAGGGTGAAAAACACCTTTGTCATCGGTACAAATTGTTGCCATATTTCAACATAACCTGAGGAAACTGACTAACATTGCCAATGTCAGGAAAAAAGAAAAATGTTGCAGTTATTCCCAACTTCAGCATCTCATGAGGCAACTGACATCTTTATCCTGAAAAATCAAGCACATAAATCAACTTTAGCTTCAATTTGAGTTGTTGTGTATAGTTGGATATCTGGGGAGCCTATAAGAACTGTGTCCTTGAGCAACATTGTCCTGTACCTGTGAAATAGCGTATTAACCCATAAGTCTTCATGTAAAAAGTCCTTGGAGGGATAAAAGTTATTTTTTTCTCAGTCAAACTCATTCCTCTCTCTTCGGCTCAACGGAGAATAATAAAAAAATAAGAAGACTTTTCAGTGAAGTGGAGCATTCAGCCATTGTCAGTTTGTCACTGTCAGCCAGGCCACCGGAGAGCTCTGCCCTGCGAGGCGGGAGAGGTTTGACACAAGGAGGTCGAGGTATTTCTAGTTTCTCATCTCCCAAAGGAGAAGGCTTCATGTCAGAAACCCGCATGACCAGAGAGACAAGAGAGAAGACACTCTGTGGGTGTAAATGATGCATTTTTCATCACACAGTTTTCTTGGTGGCCCTGTTTCGGTGTGTGGGAGTAAAGCACTGCAGGCATCTGAAACTGAGTGCCATGCTACAATTATGTACAATCATTACGAGAATTTTTGATAAACACATTCACCACCAGTGAGATTCATGCTTTTCAGCCTAATTGTAGTCATTTTCCTTTATATATCTTGATATGTTTTGATAAAGATACCTGAATGTAAGCATTATATGTAGATTGCATGCTAATGATGCAAAACAATATGCCTGCAGAACATGAAGATATAAACATGCAGTTAATGGGAGGATATTTCACCTTCAAACCATTACAGCTAAACTGCTGTGTCTTTCCTTTCTTTGCATAGCTTTTTATAAACACTCTCAGCCGGATACACAAATGTAATAAACCAATGTGTGATTGGGTTGGTCTTATAATAATGGCAGCTGAAAATACATGTGGATGTATATTTAACATGACTATGCTATCTGTTTCTATATTTTAGTCTGATTTGTTTGGACATCATTGTGAGTGTTATAATGCAAATTGTTTGTATTTGGTAGGATATTGAAAACAAGCAGAATAATTAAATACCATTTACATATGCAGATATGTCTTCGCTCTTGTTATTTTGACACAGCTGAGTCATACATCCACACAAGAGACAGAACCCAAGGATACTGTTCACATTTTTAACACTTTGTATGAGGTGTGAGCGTGATGGGGGGAGGGGGGGGGGGGTGTGAGTGTTGTGCGCATGTGCATGGAGCTCTGAGACACAACTTCCCACATCTAGGTGGTTGCCATGGATTCGATCCCAGAAGTGCAAGAAACCCACCATCACTACAGTGATTTGCTTCAGATAGAGAGCGCTGATGAGACACACACAGCTGTTATTTCTACAGTCTTACATGTCACACTCAGGAAGCAACAGTTCATCAGTTCAGACGAGAGGTTTATTTAGGAGCCTGTGGGAAATGTTTTGCAAGAGAAGTGATGCAACATGCAGCACAGTCACACAATCTGACAAAGACTACTCTGATATCATCCCAGATGGATTAAGATATGTTGTACACATTTTTTTAAATTATTAAAAATGGCAAGTTATTCCCCTGCCTTATAGATTTGAACTTTTGAGCTACATACATTGTACAAGACTTTATAGCTAATACTCAGGGTACACTTAATCTATTTTTAAGTTGTTGTTTATTCTCAACACAGTAACACATTTTCTTATATATAAAACATTGTATTCCAAATTGGCAGTCGCTTTTTTTCTCAATGCTTTCTGCATGTGTTGCTTCCGACAAAGACAAGCAATCACATATAAACCCTGATAATGGTACATTTAAGTATATTTACAGCATAATACCCTCTTTAACACTCCTGTTTCTGCATGCTAAGGCATACTTAAAGGTGGGTTATGTAATTTATTTCAGAAACACTTTTTGTTATATTCCATGGAATGCTCGTGTGTGTTGGAGGAGGGGCTCTGTAAGGAAGTCTGAAGGAAGGGGCAGATTTTTACCGGTTGTGTACTTTCAAATTCTAGCGCACTCGAGCTGGTTTTTCCGAAATTACAAACCCCGCCTTTACTTACTTGTGTTTCAAAATGTTGGGAGAGAGCTAAGCGCAGGGAGTGAGCAGGACACGCAGTGATTAATCTGCTGAAATAAGAAAGAACAATATAATATCATTTAGGGAGTGCATTATGTGTAAATACTTACATTTGAACACATTATACATCCATACATAATTAAGACACTAATAGAAAGTTTAAATTACTTGGCTAAATCACACAAATGTTGTCTAAATGTTTGTTTGTAAACATGTACATTTTTTTGTTGTCATTTATTATTTTTGTTTGATTAAGAATTACTTATTTGGATAAATGTTTGATGCGTCCAGCCTTAAAGGTGGTGTAATTTTGGAGAAACCAGCTCGAGTGCGCTAGAATTTGAAAATACACAACCGGAATAAATCTGCCCCTTCCTTCAGACTTCTTTACAGAGCCCCTCGTCCAACACAAACGAACGCGCACATGACCAATGAGGGCACGAGATAAGTTTGTGCACAGATGGAAGGCTGACAGGCAGGTAGGCCATCCAGTTATTTTAGCCGGGCCGGCTCAGATGATTAGTGGTGCTTTTTACAGCGCCACGGCTTCCACAGATGAAATGTTTTAATGTATTTATTCTCAAAGCATTTAATATATTCATTGCTATCGGGATGTTAAGAGCATTCCATGGAATATAACACAAAGTGTTTTGACCTGATGATACTACATACCCCACCTTTAAGGAGCTGCATTTTGTTGAGTATTGTTTTAAAGCATTGCATTTGGTGATGTTAAATGTATACCTGTTATCAATAATCCCAGAAGACTAAATAAAGTGCCTTAAACAAAAAATCGTATAACTTTTGAATAATATTTTTTGGTCACTTTTAAGATTTATTTTGTATTTAAGGCAAAAATAAATAAAATAACTTGCAGTATATGGTCATGGTTAATAAAAAAACATGACTGAAGCAGGGTATACTTACCACAGTCTCGAGTGTCAAAAGAGTTTCTCATCAATCGTACCGAAACGTTAGAGTTTTTTAGTGCTGATTGTTCCTTTGCTTCGAAAGATTATTATTAGCAAGAGGTCAAGAAAATGTAGAAAAAGATTAGGTAATTGAACACTTAACTAAAGACAGGAATCCTCTGGTGAAGGCGTTCTCAAAAACATTAGCAAGACACTCAGCATTTAGTATCTAATGGACCCCTGAAGACCTGTTTAAATGAATAAAAGATCATTATTATTATCATATCACAAGTGCTACACTAATTTTCAAGAAATTAATTTTCTTTATATTCTCACATTCATCTGCCCTCATAAAAACTATATTAATTGAACTGTCTTAATATTGCCTCAAGGAATAATGAAGTCTGCTTGATCTTGTCCCTTGTGACCTTTTAAAACCGGTGTTTCCTTCATGGTGCTACTATAGAAAAGCCACTAGAGGGCAGCAGAGTAGCTCTTTTGAAATAACACCATTTCTGAACAAAATTCTGCATTGCCACCGTAATGACCTCATTAATAAACCTATGCTACTTTTGAAGTTAGTTCAGCTACAGAGAATCTCTTCCCTCTTCCAATGAGCTCCTGTTCTCTTAACTATCTTTGGGTTGCAACATTGGAGACACCTGTTGATCTATTTAACTGGCAGGAGGATATTTCAAGCTCTACAGCGACTGACAGTTTCAGCTGTAAATACAACGAATAAAGCACAAAAAAACGGGTCCGAAGATGAAACCATTTTCTGAGGTTTTAGGAATCTAAACAGTCTGTGTGTGGCCAGTACTGTGATGTGGTTTTGGTTAGATATTCTGTTTAAAATCCTCTAGGTGGCAGTGTTTTCCTGTTTATATGGAGGGTACTGTATGTGCTCAAACTTTAGTATCTTTGTGTAGAATAACTGCTGTTCCCCTCCACAATGCAAATGTGTTCATTTTCATTCATTTAAATACATTATATTATTTCTACTGATCTTCATCAGTTGTTAATTTAACATCAGTTGCTCATTGATGAAGCAGATGAGTAACAATCACATCACTTTTAAATTAAATGAGTTTAATTGAATTAGTATTAATTAAGATTATAGCTGACAGTTGTACATGCCAATTTTGAAATTGGAGCAACATTTTACACCAACCCTCACCATCCTCTTGTTTTTATATTTTGAACCACTTGGTATTGTTCACTTTGCTTACATGTTATGTTGAGTCAACAACCTAATTAAGTCTTTGTTTTGCACCAATACAAACAGTATGAAAAACATTTGTGACAGGAGAGGTAAATAAAAATCACACAAATCAAGAAAAAATAGAAGACTTAAAGAGTATTATATAACATTAGAAAACTCACAAAATTGCGTGCCCCTTTGAGTTTTACTCATGAAAGAGCATTACATGTCTGGTGTCAGGTGTTCAAACTTAACATGAGAAGACATGTCAAGATGTAAAATGTCATTTGTTGCATTTTCCACTAACAGTAAGTCTTGGTCAGCCATAGCAGAGTCATAGCAATACCAGATTCTTCCTGTTCTTCCTGTTCAACATTTTCTTGGCTTGTGATGCCAGCAGTGAGGCCGGAGACTTCTGGGCATGACCAGCAGACTGAACACTCCCCACCCCGAGGCATGGGCTCATACATTTCCTCTCGCCCAGCCAGGCTGTTCCTGTTTGTGTTCCTGCAGGAATGGGTAACATTCACCATGGAAGATTTAGTTTGGAGTGTTGCCTCAACCACAGCGTTGACCAATTCTTTCCTCTTCCTTCTTCACACAGGCTGAAAAGCAAAACCCCATCTGAAGACTCTTATGAAGTGAAAGGAGGTCTTTCAGATAAGACGTCAAACATGATGGTGGAAATTATTCCATCAAGTTTTCAAAAGCATAACTCTGCTCTAGACGCACTGTGATTGGAAAAATGCAAATTATCGTATTTCAAAGAGTCCTTCAATTACAACATGATTGGCAGCAACCGTTTAGTGAAACCAAATCATCACTTTTTCTTTTTTTCTTATCTTATTTGTTTTATGTTTTATGAATTTGAACAGTATGAACTTTTGTCTTCATTCATTTGTGATAGAAGCAAGCCTACCTGAATTTTGTATAAAACGTAAAGAGAAGGATCAATCACTAATATGTCACTGTACATTTTTACGTGATGTCATTGTAATAAAGGGGTTTTTCACAGACCGATCCGAAAAATCTGCTGCGTGAGTTTTTTTAAATAAAATGTTCCAACCTGTGAATTTATATCGGACAATCAAAAGTAAAATAAGGATCGGAAAGAAACAGCCGACATGCAGTTGGAGGGCTCCTAGTGACAGTGACCTGAAGAAAATAAGTAATAATGTTTTATTTCTTCCTTTGAGACAAGTCTTCCTTTTTGACTCTGAAAACAGACCAAACAATGGAAAATATGTTCTGAACTCTGTCACCTTCCTTCCTTATAACTCGCTTTGTATTTCCAAAGCAGACGGATAATAAGTTTCACAATCTTCCATCAGTTACACTTTCTTTGAAAACTGTCGAGTCATTGTCGCAGTGTAAACTCTAATGGAGTCGGGCAGGTTTCCATTCATGGCATTTTCAGTTCTAAAGAAAGCAGTAATCCGACCAAGGACAAAGTTCTCTGTGCAGCATCTTCATCATAAAGACTTTGCTGTTCCTGTTGGAGGGTAGTGTTTGAAAACAAGATATTGTTGGAGAATACACTAAGTGTAGTCAAAGCACAGAGCACTGCGTACACTTTCCACATGAATAAAATGGTCTCAAAACCCTGATCAAAAGTTGCAGTTCTTAAAACTATTTATTCAATGCTTTTCACTTGTAAATAATTACAATCATTGTGGAAGGTGTTTTACATTATAAGATTGCGGATCTGCTAACACAAATAATATTGAGGCATATCCACCTTCATATTTCTCACTTTGTTTAATTGGACACTTATCACAGGATACCTTACATACTGTAAAAGTGATTTGCACAGGAAGCAATTAATTGTAAGTCTTCTAAAGCAACAATTTAATTTGATTAGTTCAGAAGAAAAGAGAGTAGATAGAATGCACACACGTTGCAGTAGTGTTATGCAATTATCACTGCAATAAATGTTCTTAGTTGTTTGCCACATCAAATGCATATGTTTACCATCATTAGTAGCAGTCACTATAGGGTCTAAGAAAACAGGTTTTTATCCTTTATCTAGTCTCCCAGCCAGAGAGTAGATTGTAGCCTGTGATATTCCCTGCTTTGATTTTTGGACCGACTGAAAGCTTCGATACTCAGTCATCTGCCTCGAAGGCATGCCTTGATTTCCTATCCCTGGTATATAATATACAGTAAATACCTTCTCTGTCACTTAAGATCTCTGTATAGCTCGGGAGTGAGGCCCAGTCAAGTTCAAAGTACTGCTGCTGGGACAGTTTGACCTCAGAGAGACAAGTCAGGAATGGGGTGAGGAATGTTTGGTGCCTCTCTCTTCAGGCTGTTCGCACCTTCAGCCAGTGACTGCACATGCTTGTGTCAGTTTAATAGAGGAGCATACTTTCAGGGTAACAAAGTGGCTTGTGTTGGACTGTAAGGGTTGTGTGTTCTTCTCCTCTGGGTCCTCATATGTTTGCAGGTAGGTTTTCCACTTGGGATGACTTATGGACGGTCAGTTGCTGGGAATGCACCGGCTGAGTCTGCAGGGTGAAAAATGGGACTATTATAAACTTCAAAAAGCGTGTCCAGAAACATTAAGTGTTTTTATCCTATCCGATATTAGGTTTGTATACCGCCCAAATGGGATGTACAATAAGTGAAATTATCTGCTGCTGTTTTTTAAAGAAAACCCTAACCCTAAATCCACATTTTCTTATTTGGATAAACATCACATGCTCGTGAAATTCTGCTAAATGAAAGTGTTACATTATGGTAATGAAAAAACTTAAACTGTGAACCAAACTAAACTTTTTGACATCAACCTGTAACTCAATTAGGTGACATGTGGAACTATTGCTGGGGTTTAATTAAAATAAAATATGAATGATAAAGTTAAATCATTTTCCCATCATGTGGCGCCTTAGCGTTAAATGTGTTGAATCATGTCATCGATCATCCTTAATGGTGTCATTTAGAGACTGCTGCATGCTCTACATGACACACCTCTCTCATCACAAGTTCTCTAAATATAGAATGTGACATATTCAGCCCACAACTGTTTGATTGCCCCACATATCGCAGCAGATGTTTGAGATGCCAGTCCATGGAGATGCCTCACACCCTTTTCAGTATGTGCGCTCATCCCTTTAATCCAGCGCCACGGCCTCAGATGTCCCTACTTCAGAAGGTTCTTATCTGACCATAGAAACATGCCATGGTATTCTAATTTTCATCGTTGACTTGGTTTTTATGTAATTGCTTTCTGCATAACCGAAGATCCTCACGTAGATGCAGCCAATAACCCTGACATGGCGTTCAGTGAACTACACAATAATGTAATCAATTTGAGGTTCAATGGAGAGCTTTATTCCTCGAATGCCAAATGTTCCTTGGATGGTTAACTCAGTGCTTATAGTATTATGTAGGATTAAACTGCATGTGTCTGGGGTCAGGAATTCAAAATGTAACATTTGGAGCGACTGAAGGCATAATAAATGAGAATATTGATCAAATTGAACCAAGATTGTTGTCATGGTTCCTTTATTATTTCATCTTGTTGAAACATTATTCTCTGCAGTGTCTCAAATGTGTATATTCAACAACAACAAACCATATTTATTGATAATTATATTTAGTATTTCTAGCTCACAACTATCCTAGTTCATTGTGTGTCATAAGTGAGTTATAATTAGAAGAATTAAATTGTTGCTGGTAATACTGAAGTATTCTATTAACATTAATATTTTCAACACATTTTTTATACTAAATGAGGCCACATCTTGTAGAGCGGCCCTGAGTTCAAATCTAATCCTGATTACTTAATTTCAATTATTATTATGTTCACATTGTGGATTTCACTTAAAGGATCCATACAAGAACACAACATTTGCAGACCAATCAAATGCATACAGTACCAAAGCATTCAGTTGATGTAACATATACAGTATGTAGGTCTTTCTTTTCGAAAACGCGTCACAGTTATAGCCAAGTTTAGCCTCTCGGCGACTCAAATGTAACTGGAAATTGAGCCGCCACAATATATATACTATATATACTGTATATGTTTGTTTTCCATAAAACAATTGTTGTTATCAGCTGTCTGAAAGGCACACATGTATCTTTATTGAGGTATTGCTGCAGTAGAAACCCTTTCTTCTCTAAGCGTTAGCTTCAATCATGAAAGGGAATGTACTCCCATACATGCTCCCTGCGCAGTAGCTTCATGAAAGCAGGGTAGAGATGTGGTTTGTTGGAGAGCCTGCCTTGTAACTGACACTTGGATTGATCTCCTATGACCTCAGATTTCTTCCTCGCATGTCCTTGAGCACCTACGCTGAATTCGAACCAGCTCTAGGGAGAATGCTCAGCCACTGACCCAACACCTGACCTACAGAACAAGGGAAATGAAGTACAGATAGAAAACATGGAGCTAAATGTGCTAGGATGTGACGAAACATGACGCCCACTTCACTGAGGAAAGCTGTTCTGCACTTTCAACCATAGATGAAAAGATAAGTAACATTCATCTTTTCACATATATATGTAATCCCACGTAACATATAGGATTGTTAATCTTTTTGAAGAGTGTGTTAGTATTTCAGTGCTTTGTTCATGTTGGTTATTGACCTACTGCTATAATGAAAAGATTATTGACATACAGTGTCCTTACCGTATACGGCCTCCGGCACATTTCATGTGTTGCATTCTTAACCTTAGCCTTATATCAAATAATGGGGCGACTGTGGCTGCGCGGGAGTGCGGTCGTCTTTCAACCAGAAGGTTGAGGGTTCGATCCCAGCCCATGCAGTCAACATGTCGATGTATCCTTGGGCAAGATACTTAACCCTGAGTTGCTCCCGATGGCATGGCCAACGGTGTGTGAATGTGTATGCATGTTAGTTCCTAGAGTAAGGTACACTGCTCTGTATGAATGGGTGTGAATGGGTGAACGACATGTAGTATGTAAAGCGCTTTGAGGGGTCTTAAAGACTGGATAAAGCGCTATATAAGTACAGTCCATTTACCATTTACCATTTAATGAGATAAATATCAAAATAATCTTCTCACCAGTAGCTCAGCTCCCCATAGACGATGCATTATTTTTGTTACACCAGTATGAAACACTGGTGCTAGTATTGACTAGCGCTCAAACATATTGTTTGTGACATTTATAAACGGTTGACCAATCACAACAAAGCCGGCCAGCAAACCAATCAGAGCAGACTGGGCTCTGGTTTCAGACAGAGGGTGAAAAGAGGTGCTGCAGCACAGGCAGTATGAGAAAAATACAGGGCCCCTTTAATCAGCATTTAAAAAAACTGCATGAAAATGGTCACGGCTGTATGGTTTATCGGTTAATCAAACTACCACTATGACCTGAATCAGAGATATGTCTTGGGATGCAATGCAAAATAAAACAGGGCATATAAAGGTTGCATTTTAAAAGATCTGGATATTTGGAGAGGGAATAAAGAGCAAATATATAAGAGAAGGTGTGTGTCCTTTCATCTGACCAAGAGCGAGAGGTTATATTTGCAGATATGTTCAGTTAGTGAGTTAAACCTTGACTACTCCTTGAGCTCTTTCACAAAGAGTGGATATGATAAAACGTTCCTGGCAGCAAATAAATGCTCTACAGGCAGGAGAAGTCACGGAAAAATACATCATTTATATTTCAATCTTCAAGCAAGGAAATATGTGGCTGTTTAGGAACAAACAAGCTTTGACATGACTGCATCTGACACACGTTGACATTCTTTCAATTTTTCCTCTCAAGTCCTTATCAGTGTAGAGAAAAGAGAAGAGAGACAATTCCTCAAGGCGGGACAGTTTCATGGTGGTGTGTGTGTTAAGAAGACACAAAGATAATCATTTTGAAGGTGTTTAGGTATCTTCCCATGCAAGCCATTAGTTCTGACAGTGACCACCCAGATGCTGTGTTGTTGAAACACTCCTGGAGAATCTTGGCAGTGAAGGCAGTATAATCTTTCAAGTGCTTCAAGACTAAATCGTACAATATATATATAAAGGCCTTTTAAAAACAGCAGACAGTCAAATAAATATTACAGCTACTATCGGCACATGTGTCAAAGCAAACATATCTTATCAGTGTTTTTCTTTTAAATATATGTGATTATTAGGTTGTGTCAGTGTGAGTCCACCAACAGAAGTTGGCACATGTTAAGGAAATAGTTTGACATTTTGGAGAAAAACTTTATTTGACAAGTTTGATGAGAAGGTTTTCTCTTACCTGCCAGCAACAAGTTAGCAGCTTAGCATGGGGGAAATAGCTCGCTTTGCACATGGTATCACAAAATTGCTTTTACTTTGAAGCTTTTGTGAACATAGTGTGTCAAAGTGGGAACGTTAAAGGTGCTTGTAGGGGGATTTTGTTTATCTTTCAACAGAGCAAAGCTAACTGGTTCCCCCTGTTTTCAGTCCAATGTGTTGAGATAAGCCAAAGTGTGTTCAAAAGAGCAGTAAATCCCTCGAAGCATCATGATTTAGCTGCATGGTGTGTCCCAGTGATACTCAATTTACAGCCAGTAGGGTGCTTGGTTGCCCCCGACCGTCACTAAATCACAATCCAAATACATTGATTCACAATGGGAGTTTTTGGGGGTAATTTGAATGGAAATGAAGTCTCAGAGTGCATTGTTTTTACACTAATGAAGCTTGTTTATAAAAAATTGAAAAGTGATCTATTTAAACAGATACATATTAACACCAATGTCGTTTTTTTAAAGCAAGTAGAGTATCCCTTGTGTACTGTCTTTACTTCCTGTGTTGTGTTCTCTACTGAAGTGACATATCAATAATTGCCTGTGTCTCAAGTTCTGCACAAGTTCAGAGCCTGGGTGAATAAATGTCAAAATATATATATTACTCTGACCAGTACTGCTACATGGCACATGTTTTTAGACAGGGTTCATGGAGGTCAGTGGCAAACTCTGGAGGGCAGGGAATGGGAAAAGTGACATCATGGTAAACCAGAGTGATTATCAGCGCCCAGTTGAGGTCACGAGAATAAAGTACTCCTCTGTTTGGATGATGTTTGGAGTCTGGCCAAGCCGCAGCTAACATGAACTGTCTCAAACTATTCTCATCATGTAGTCTGAAAATCTAAATATTTTTCGCAAGTGATGCACTCTCAAGAAACACAAATACAAAATGTGTTAAATTGTTGGTGTGAAAGAGAAGAAAAGGAAAGTAGAGAGTGTAAGAGAGTGTTGGGAAAATACTGAATGTACTCAGAACTAATATCAGAGTAGCACATGATAACAAAGGCCTAACTGTAACTGTGTACGTAACCGGATGTATGAGAAATCTTCAATGTGAACAGAATACATACACTTTTTTTTTAAATTAATATATATGTTTAAAAACCATTCCTGAAGCTAAACCTTGTGAAGTTGTTTTGAAAACGTTAGAAAAAAGTATCCAAATTAGCAGCTTATGTCTCACAGAGCTGAAGCTAAACCCTGTTTAACAGAAGTGTCTCTTCAGGGTATTTACATTTTAATGACGTGCCTGAGCACATATGATTTGCAAACACTGCATTTTCCCAAAAGGCACATAAGCCTCAAGGTAACAAATGTTTTGCTCTTTTCAAACTTTCAATTTATATTAGGGCAGAGCCAAGCTAGCTGTTTCCCCTTAATGATATGGCTTTATGCTGAGCTAAGCGAACCAGCTTCTGGCTACAGCTCTATATTTACCATACAGAGATAATGGGGACATCAATCTTATCATCGAACTCGCTGCAAGGAAGCAAATAAGTCTATTCAAACAATTTTAGATTCTGACTTTCACTAACCCAAATCTCACAGATGCCTTCTACCCTCAATATACTGTAACACAATGAGCTGCAACAAGTAATTGACTATTGTATGAAGTGCAACATATCATTTATTTTGAATATTGATTGAGTCATTTTCATGCTAAAATGGCAGAAATGCCAATCATATAAAACTGAATAGCTTTTGGTTTTGGACTGCCATCTTTGCAGTAGTCTGAAAATCAGCTGCTTCTCCATAAATGGGGAGAGACTTCCATATATTCAGATTTTATGGATTTCAGATTGAATGCATCTATAATGTATCCGGCTGAAAAAGGACCAGTCTTCACTTCATCTATATGCAATATAGTAGGAACATGCTTTTCATTTGTGAAGGCTAGCGCTTGGCTGAGATTGCCTGAGTTGACTGACTAAGTAGCTGCTTCTTAGGCATGTTTGGGTTGAAGCATTTGACTTGCAGAACATGACACAATGTTGTATACATCACATTTCACTTCCTTAAAGTGTGGACATAGGGGAAACTGTTATGATGCTTGTCTATGTGTTTGTGTATGGCCTTTACATATCATTGCTAAAAAGTCAAAAGTCTCCTATTTTCCGTGTGCATGTTATTGTGTGAGAATATGAAAGTAGGTTCGGCTGCAGAGCACTCTAGAGGGGTCTTTCATAAACACACAGAGGCATGGACCACACTGACGCACTAATGCGGGTGACGAGGGGTTAAAACAACATGCCCGGCACGGACACGAGAGAATAACCCACAAAGCCCAGTCGAATCCAGCTCTGAGAGCCCAAAGCACGCTGTTTACGACTACAGGAGAAGTAGACACCACGCTCTGGCTCAGATTTCAGAGCCACAGACTATTTCTGACCATGCTATGACACATTCTGCATAGACGTGACAACATATATTTCATAATGCTTTTTTTAAGTTAACTTTGTAATGGTGCCTTCCCAATGTAGGACAATTATGAGTCAATGTTTTATATATCACGATAAAAGAGATTTAAATAAAATTGCAGGCCTGTCTGTGATTCAAACATTAATTGAAATCACATGCTGCCATATTCAACGACAAAATTCAATATAGCTGAACAAAATGGAAGGCCAAAACTCATAATGGATGTCAATCAAAGTGTGCTAGTTTTTCTCCAAAAATGATTTTATTATTCAAAGCAAATGTATTACAAAGAAATCCATTCATTGACCATCTGGAGCCCGAACATCTTCGACAATTAATAAATAAATACAGTGAAAATGGTTTTGTTTTTAAAAGGAAAATAATAGTGCATATAAAAAAGTAACACCATTCGACTTCTCTTAAAGTTCTTCCTAGAACAGTTTAAGTTTCCAATGTCCAATCTTTATGATGGGTGTTGCTGTGTTGTTATGTTTACTTTAAGACTGTGCACAACATTGAATAACTAATTAAAATGGCAATCTTTCTTCAGTGAAAAACCCCAATTAATTACTGGATTAGGGTTGTAGTTTGTTAGCTATACGATAAGAGGATTAATCAACATCTCAATTCCTGCAAGAAAATAATATATAATTTAGTTCAGTTCATTCATACACAATGCAAATTACTCTAAGCCTACTGAAAGGCCTCTGGGGGAGCAAAGATTATGACTGCACTATGCTCTGTACATAATGACATAAGTGTTCTTGGCTCCAGGTAAGAGGGAAACAAAGACTTAAAAAGAACCGGTAGTGAAACACAAGACGCTAGGATCATATTGAATGCTGGCTAAGGAAATTGAAGCCTATCTTAGTTAAGAAATTTGATGCAAACTGCAAATTACTTGAATGGATTTATGTTAAAAAGTTATCAACAACCCAACATATGCTATTTGGAAAGAAAAGTCAGAATTTATAACAATTCCTACAGCGATATGAGTCAATGGTCATTTTTCCAAAACATATTGATAAAACCTGTAAATAATCCAATATTTAACAGCAAATTGATATGGTCCTCAGAAAAAGGGTCTGCTGAGGTTGAAACCATTATGTTTTTAAGCTCTTATATTAAAGTGGATAATAAAGAATCAATTTTAAACATTAACTCGTGTTTTTCAAAGGTACTTAAAAGAATGTAAGTGGAAACCATTTCAGTGTCTGGTAAGAGGATATTCTCTGAACCCAGTGAAGTCACAGGGTTCAAGTCGTTATAATGCGCCCCATTCATTTGGCCACTAGACTGAAGTGACCCTCATCACACATTCATTGTTATGACTTTGACCCCATGTGCGTTGATGTAGGTGAGGAGGACCTTGGCCCGCCTCTCAATTACATCGATCAGCTTGTCGATGCCCTGCCGGCCTCCCTGGCTCTCCCAGTATGTCTCATCAAGAAACAGAGACTGAAGGAGCTTCTCCCTCAACCTCTTGCTCTGCAGCACAGACACCGCCGACTCTGGGAACCTAGAAAGACAGAAAGTAAGTCAGGAAGAGTTCAATTCAATTAGAGTTTCAGGTAGATATCTCAGAGGCAGAGCTTCTCTTGGCTGGGAGCAGAAAATAATCTGATTAGTTCTGTGGTGATGCTATAGGTAGATAGGCTAGACTGTTTTTATGAATCAAAGTGCCTATACAAAGATGCTCATAAAATATACAAATCAACATGGTAGTGAAATTGTGTGCAACTTTATCGCAATGTTAAGAAGACAACTTTAACGAGAGGCAAAAGTGCAGAAAACAATATAGGCTAAGCTAAAGAGGAAGAACACGTGGAAAAAAGACAGTTTATGACTCCTAACTAAATGTCATCTTTCTTCTCTACGGTATGCTTGTTTGTGAAGAGCAATTCAGCAGGTAAGAACGTCTCCGATAAAGTCTGAGGACAGGAGTTTGCCTGAGTTTGGGGGAGGAATATTTTTAAAAGAATAGCCTATTGCTAGCGACGAGTCATGTTAGCTAGCTAGCGCCCACAAATGTCCGCCAACGAGCAGCGTGTGGTTGCAAAGTTTTGGAAAGAGACGTTAAAAACCCACAGATGTATCTCCATTCTATTGAAACAGTCATCCTTCATGTTTTTCTAAATACTGGAAATGATCAAAAGTCATTGTGACATTGGCAATCTTCCTGTGGGTGTTGCTAGTAGCAACAGATTCTTAGTTCTGGAATTGGTATGCTATTCGCACATCTTGCAAATAGGCTCAGTAATAGGCTCCACTCCTAAATGAAGTATCTGCAGAGATTGAGAATGAGATCATATAACATGTGAAGCAGCAACTGGCTTGGAGCTGACCTGTGTAGGGTACTTACAATGAGTGTTGGACTGGTGTTAATGAACTAAAGTGCTGTTACTTGATACAGAGAAGGAGTGCCTTGCATTCCTGTGTTAAGGGAGGATTATATTATCGTCTGCAAGAAGAGTTCGCCCGACGAATGTTTGTACGGCTACAAATGTAGACTATGAAGATGACTGGGAGACGTTGGACTGGCTGTTGCCTACATTTAGGTTTTCAAGCAGATAATTACAGATCCATAAAGGAAAAAACATTATTAAGCCCCCTCAGATTCAGGCCAAACAAACATATTTACTTTGCTGAGCCATTTGAGATTCAGTGAGTCCGTTTTACATTTTAAATTAAAAACAAGATGTGAAAGTTTAAAATATCATTGTGGTGTTTGTACAATTCACTTTGTGCTTTGTGTTTGCAGATTATTGTGCCAAAAATATTAAAATGAGTTTCTGAACAGGCCTGGCAGATATTAAACACATTCCTTTCAGATTATCAAATCAGATTATTATTAGTATTTTCACATTTGTAAATTAACTACCTATCAATTGAAATAGAAGATTGATACATATGACAAAAGTTGTTATTTTGCTATCACGTTTTTTCTTAAGAAACAACACATTCCGAGTGAAATTGAATATATGTCTATATAATAATCATACCAACATCAGTATTTATCACTGTTTTTGTGATCCAAACTTACTCTTTGATTCCTTCCAGGAGCCTGAAGTCCAGGTTGTCCTCATTGCGGTCGAAGAAGCCTTTGTTGTTGGTGAACACCAGGTGTCTGGGGTCGTGTCCCCTGTGGATGATGTTTGTCAGCTGTATGTGTTTCTGGTTCCCACACTCAGCATCGAGGCCCAGCTCCACACACACATCCTCCTGTCTGGGCCTGAACCCACAGCAGCTCTTATCAAGACGGTTGTGAATCTGATAAACGAAAATAACATGTAGCTCAAGGTGGGGCTTGATTCATAAATGTTTGTCCTCTTTCTATAGCTCTTCTTGCCATACTGTACACATATTTATTTGCATGGTAAATGATTGATAAACTGTATTTACATAGCGCTTTTCCAATCTCTACGGGCCCTCAAAGCGTGTTTCACATAAACAAGTCAGTGTTCACTCATTCACACACATTCATAACGAGGCTGCTATACAAGGAGCCACTTGAAGCAACTAACATGTACACACACTCACACACTGTTGGCAGTGCAACTTGGGATAACAAATCTTGCCTGAGGACTGGGAATCTAACCACCGACACTTCGATCTACCTTACAGCAAAGGATGCCCTTACTAGTATTTTAAATGATTTCACAAGGTTAATAGAAAACAGAAACCTATCCAGCAGGTTGTTTATTGTGGTGCTTTTCTCAATTGTCTTTTGATCAGATAGCACTTCCTCCTACGTTACTCCTGCTTCCTATACAAGGACAGGTGAGCCATAATGCCAATGGAGGCTTCAAACCATCTGTCAATCATTAACTTCTTAACCATTTGATTGGCAGAAGTCTCAGGAGATGCTACCAAAGTCTAAGTAAAACAAAGGATGGAGCATCTCAAATGTCACTCATTGGTTTCACTTGGGACTTGCTAAGTCAATGAGCATCTGCCAACACATGCAGTGTGATTATCCACAATACATCTTTATCTGTCAATCAACAAGCCCCTAAACATAGATGTATTGAGGCCCATATACAGCATATTTCAATTGTTATGGACTCTAAACACTTTCTGTCTTAGATAATGAAAATGCAGGGTTTTTGTTTTGTTGTTTGGTTATTGGGAGAAAAAAAACCCATCTCTCTCCCTTTCTGTTTTGTAACATATTTTGTCATATCCACCTTTTTGCCTTTGTGCTTATTGTGTGGTAAAGGTACACATTAATTCAAATGACCTTCACAGCAATGGTATAAGAGGTCTAAGCATTGGTTTTACATGCAGGGGCTTAAGCATTTGGTTATGAATTAATTACTTAAAGGTGGGGTATGTAATTCACTTCAGAAACACTTTGTGGTATATTCCATGGAATGCTCTTAACATCCCGATAGCAATGAATAAATGAAATGCTTTGACAATAAATCCATGAAAAAATGTCATCTGTGGAAGCCGTGGCGCTGTAAAAAGCACGACCAATCATCTGAGCCGGCCCGGCTAAAATAACTGGATGGCCTACCTGCCTGTCAGCCTTCTATCTGTGCACAAACTTATCTCGTGCCCTCATTGGTCATGTGCACGTTCGTGTGTGTTGGAGGAGGGGCTCTATAAGGAAGTAGTCTGAAGGAAGGGGCAGATTTTTTTCTGCTGCGTACTTTCAAATTCTAGCGCACTCGAGCTGGTTTCTCCATTCTTACCTACCCTACCTTTAATAATGTTATGATATTTCTGCTATTTCTCCTTTGTTCATTTAGTAATGTAAAAATCAAACCAGCTTTTTTATGGTTCAAGAAAGAAACACAATTGAGACGAAGGTACACTAACTTTAGAGATACATTTTCTCAGTTGCACAGTTGAATTAACTTTGGCATCTGTATTCAGGAGTAAGCAGCCTGTCAGGGTATTTTAAGGATAAGAAAGTATATCTATGAAATGAAATGTGTTAGAGTTGTTCAATATCAAAGAAACCAATGTACCTTAACTGTTTTCAGATGACTTGCGTCTTTCATTAGATTTATTATGTGCCAAGTCTGTTCCTCTTAACTGCACAGAATAAATGTAACTTTACCGTCTAAAAATCATTTCATCAGGAACTTGAATAAAGAATAAAGATAAATAGTCAGAGCAGTGGCACTGTGACCTCAATGCCAAACTTAATAGTAATAAAGTTATTCAAACTATTTTTTTCATTTACTCACTCTGCTAGTTTTGCTCTTTAATGTTCATGCAATGAATTTTAAATAATTCTCAGGATAAGTGATAATAATGCAATATCAGTGATCCATGCTTTCCACATAGGAAACAAGACTTAATTACAGCAAAAAAGAAAGGTTAAAAATAATCATTTATGAAGCATTTTTGGAAGCATAGAGAGGCTGCAACTGCATGAAAGCAAACAGAAGGACAGAAGGAAGCAACCATGTTATTTGAGTCATTACTGTCTTAGTTTTTAAATGTTATATTGCTGGTGTTACCTGTAGTAAGAAGTCAAACAGAGCCAGTTTACTCCACTCATAGTGATGCACCGTGGAGCAGCCGGAGTCAGGCTTCGGGCTGATGTTTTTATGCCAACACTTCTGTTTCAGGGAACTCTGGTATTCCCCCCATGTCATCCTCACGGTGACCCTGCCTGCAGCAAGGCCTTCTGGGTAGAGAGATGCATCCCATAACAACACTGGCCCGGGCAGGCCATCTACAGAGTGAGGATAAAAGGATTATATGGTTAGATTTCAGCAACTGTTTGGTCTCAGTGAGTTTTTGTGGGCCTATTTTTACCGAGGAAAAGCTTACTGAGCAATGCAAATGCTTTGTCGGTGGGAAACATAAACACCTGCACAGCAAGACCTCATCATTTTACCCTGTATAATGAAGCAGATCAAAAGTGGACTGTGGATACATTTTCTGATATACTTTCCTTTTGCACATCATTCATTTGAAATCACGAAACAACCAACTGTTGAGACTCTAAGAAACATGATCTGTTGACGGACACATATGTTATATTCACAGATGGAATCAAAGAGTTGTGGAGAATAAACAAAATTGGACAACTGCTGTCGCCTGCTATGCATATGCCCCTAAGAGCTCAGTGCTGACATTCTCAACATGTTTCAGAAGTTAGAATGTATACCTTCCCTGACCTGTTCAAATATGTGGATACCTTTTTGTCTGTACTGGCCCTGCTTTCAGTATGGCCTCTAAGGAAATAGTCCTGACTGAGTGGGCCCCGCTGGGTGCCAAAGTTTCAGTGTGTGTGGTACAAAAGCACATGGATCTTCAGCACACATCTTTTCCACCCCGAGACCTCAACTTCATAGCACATGAGTTAATTGACATTTAATTTAATTTGTACAAGACATTTACTGTCTACATTTTAAAATGTAAAAGTCTTGTGTGATAAGTCTGTTTTTCAAATGGCTTTATCCCCAGACAATACATCTATTTCAAATTGGCATACACTCTATCTGCAGGGGGATTTTGAAATGTGTTTGTTCTGTTTTGAGTTGTGAACTGAAAGGCGCGTATACACAGAAAGAATGCAACTTTGACTGAGGTTATAGTTAGAGATGACACACATAAAGGACAAGTTAGATAATGAAATGAAGCAATCACATGAATTAACTTGGTTTTAACAGTGCTCTACACCAAGTGTTATCCAGATTGGGTCAGAATAGAATAAACGTTGTCCTCTCCTGTTGACATACCGTGTAAGAAGCTGAACTTTCTGCTGACAGCTGGTAATGTCCTATTGAGCCCCAGCACCCTGTCCAGATGGAAAGCGAACACCTCGGTGGTGTCCACGGGGCTGCTGATCACTCCACACTGCCCTCCACACACATTGTTCCCTTGTGTGTCTCTTTGGTTGCCCAATGAAACGCTTGTCTCACCCTCAAATATTAAAAGTGACGTATTCCCATGAATAACTTCTTTGATGCGCAAAATGTTGGCATCCGCTAGAAAGCGCATGGCATTCACGTCCTGGGGGCTGAGCCATGGCGGTGCCCTCTGACTGTAAATTCGGATAGAACTAATGTGAGAGTCAGCCTGTGAATCTGTATGATGTGTAGGGATTATATCCAATAATTTATAATGAACATCCTTGGTTTCTCCCAATAAATTCTTATGTGGAAAGTTTCGCTGAATTTGGCCCACGTCCCGCAACAAAGTGCCACGTTTGTTCTGCGTAAAAGCTGAGTTAGCCTCCGTAATCCTTTTCACTTTTTTCCTCAGTTTTGGTCTGATTGTCCCCCGAATATTAGCAGGTTTCAGTCGCTTAGTCTTTAGCGTTATGTAGACCACGTTTGACCGTGTCGGGACAACAGAGTTCGCACCGGTCTGAAAATCCACATTGTCTGATTGAGCATCACTAATATCCAACGTATACAATCCACGGGTGAGTCGGTACTTGTCTTTATCAGTCCTCCTATCCCGGTGCTGCTTCGAGTATCCAACTTGTGAAACAACCAACAACAAATAAATAACACAAACGCTGGCAATGATTAAACTCCTGTTGGAAAGAGGGCACCTCCGGTAGCTGCTGCTCAGTCTTAGGAAAGGGAAGAGCAGCCAGTGAAAGCGAAACTTCCCCATTATAACTTATGATATTATTATGGTTGAGTGTCTTTTTTGACAAACTCAAACCAGGGAGGAGCGCACAACTTCCGAAACTCATCTTGGAAAGGAGGATTGTGGCCACATAATGCATGGACACAACTGCGTGGGATGGACAGGGCTGGGAAACCACCCTCTGACCCAACATGAGGACACACAAACTTTTTTTTAACGTATTTCTACCTTCAGATATAGCTATAATCCAAAATGGTGAATACAAAGAACAGAAATCATACTTGGATATCATGTATTCTGTTTGTTTTGCCTAACTCAGACTACATATATGCTGCTGAAATTCGTTGATTTACCGCGGACAAAAACTATATATCTGTTATTTTGGTAACTATGAAATGGTCTGCCAAAAATAACAGGTTATAAAAAGTAGCAACAAAATCACATATGTATGTTTTGGATATCATCCCATTCATGTTCACCCTGGATATGAATACAAGAGCTATCCTAGCAGTTTGTGCAAACATGTAATTCATGAAAAAATGTTTTATATATAAACGTTCGAGTTAGGGGGATTCTTAAAATATAGTAGCCTACTAAAACCATTGATCCAATATAGGCCTGAATACACGCGTTTTAGGCGACACCTGCTGGTCCAATTCCTTCATCTTTAATTGTCTGAGCGCACATTCACATTAGAGACACAATACAATTGAATCAAATCAAATCAAATCAAATCAAGTTTTATTTATATAGCACATTTATAAGCGATTTTTGGTCGAGCCAAAGTGCTGTACATATAATAAAAATAGCCTACAGTAGGGACACTTTGCAGCAAATACAACAGCACAGATTGTTCAGAGTATCAATATGAGAAAAGCTACACCCTCTGTCCTTAGACCCTCACATTGTACAAGGAAAAACTTCCGGAGAAAACCCACAGTTTTTAAAGGGGAAAAAATGGGAGAAACCTCAGGGAGAGCAACAGAGGAGGGATCCCTCTCCCAGGACGGACAGACGTGCAAGAAATGCGGTGTGTAAATCGAAGAGATAATACATTTTACAGCCTATAGACCGAATGTTAGGGAATGCGTGTGTCTGCACTGTAAAATGTTGGCTGTAAAATTACAGTAAATTACTGGCTACTAGTTGCATGGATTTCACAGTAATTTGCTGTAAATATTTCACAATAATTGACTGTAATTATTTCACAGTAATTTGCTGTAGATATTTTACAGTAAATTAGAGTAAAAGTACAACTAAATACTGTGACTTTACAGTTGCCATGCCCATGGAATTACTGTGATATTGCAGTACAGAGCTGTGGTATTATGGTACCTTGCTGTACATAAATTACAGTAATTACCTGTATTTTCACACTTTTAATGTAGAAGTAATGCAACACAGTAGCCAGTCATTTACTGTAAATATACAAATGTAAATAATACGATAATATATTGTAAATTTGACTAGTTAACTGGGATTTTACCATAACTACACAATTCAATCAACAAAGAAGAAAAAAAAAAAAAGGCCATTTTAACTTTGTATTACTCCATTGAAGTGCAAAGTACATTTCACAGTGTCTTGGACATGTTGTTACGGCCCCAACCTCTACTCCGCGGTAGTGGCTCGTGTTGAGACCAGAAATCAATTATAAACCCTGTGGGAAACAAAATAAAGCCGAGAAAACTGGACTACCAGGTCCTCCAGGCTAAACATAAACACATCTGCAAAAATATGGCTTACAGCTCAAAATGGCAAAGAGGTATTCTAAGGAGAGTGTCTCCCGGCGTTAGGATAGGCGAGACATCCTTCTCCTCCAGCTTCTCTTTATATATCCACGGCTGAGTGGAATTTGAAACACCTGGGCAGAGGCGGAGCCAGGGGCAGACCAGGTGCACCTGTGCAGCAGGGAGACAGAAAAGAAAACAAGAAGGGGAGCACTTGTCTACACAGACATGCACTCAAAGTCATCAGTTTTTCTGAAGAATATGCTGACATGGGGGTTTAAATTGCAATGCCTCTTTTTGGCTTTCGAGCCCGCCTCAGGATTAATGCCCAAGCACCTGAAAACAATAAGCCAAGACAACAATTTCAATTTTACATATTTACATGTTGCATCGTTTATTTTAAGGCACATGCAGCGGTGCCCCTTTCAATCTAAGTAAAACCTGCACCAAAGAAAGAAATTAGTATTTAAAGCCAAGCAAGAAAATCACTTAATTTGTTGTGTTATCACAGAGGATGGTCTGAATACAGTATTTTGCTATGAAATAATACAGTAGCATGTTGTGAAATCCTGGTAATAATGTATCCTGTACATTCACAGTAATTAACTGTGAATGTATTGATTTAACTGTGAAATTCAAAATTATAGTATTATATTGTGAACATTACAGGTAAAGACTGTAAAGTGGTAAAACAGTAATTTATTGTAAAATATCACAGCTAAATATTGTGAAATCATGGTAATATTTTACAGTGTGTAATAAGAAGATGAATCCACGAAGATGTCAGCTACAATCCTGTGAAAGCCACCAGGGAAGCAGCACGACACGACCCAGGCAGGACCGCAGCGATAGGTTCAGCCACAACCCGTAGTCCACGACTTAATCCAGAGCTCAGGATAGAGGATCAAGGGCACAGGGCTACTGCAAGACGATCAGCCTCGACTCCGGAACCCGGCGTAGATATAGATAAGAAAAACAAGAAAAAGAGATTTAGCTGGGTTAATCTGAAACAAGAGAATACACCGACACAGACAGAGAGGGAAAAGGTCATTGGATAAAAGTTATTCTTGATAACCCTCAAGAAAGATCACCTGAACCTCCCCACGCAATCAATCAATTCTGACCCCTCAAGTGTACAAGTGAATTTAGAATAGTTTTTCTTCTCTTATATGAGAAACAAGGGTATGAAAAGAAAAGAAAAGCCAGAAACAGAGGAAGGGAGTGTTATGGAAATCTAAAAGCCAGTAAAATGCTGGGGAGATACACAGTCAACAAAGATCAATCAATAAACTGGTGAAACAAAACAGAGTTGTCTTTCTGGTTATTTATTCAAAGCTTCCAAGACACAGGTCTTACAGAGTACCGAGAGTCTGTAAGAGTGCACAAAGAGTAGAAAAATGCATAGAGATTATATAGGTTTCACACACAGTTTGTCATTTGTCAGGCTCCTGGTAGGCGGTGAACTTTCCAGGGGAACAGAACCTTGTCAATCTTTCAATAGGATGAAATCCGGATCTTTGCTCACGACATGGAAGTGAGCAACAGATGGAGGAGACAAGAATTGAGGAACTTGACTAGCAAAACAGGATGTACAATGGGCCCTTCAGTTGGCACCCAGGCAGTCACGACAGTTCATTGTGCAACTCTAAGCTTGTCCCCCCTTGAACTTGAACATGTCAATCATAGGCCAAACACAGGACATGAGCCAGAAACAGATGTGCAGACTTCTGTTTCTCATAGGTCAAAAGATAGAAATACAATATGGGAACTGTTGCAAGACTGAAAACACATCATTATGGAAACTCTTTTATAGCCTGTCTCACCCAGTAAGGTAACAAAGATAAAGGTTGCATTACATAGTGTCTAGACTACATACAAAGTATCTAACGCATATAAAGTTTGCACTAGAATGTAAAGTTTTCCCACTACAGGAGGCACAACGTGGCTACGTAAATGCACTCTCCTAAATGTTAAACGAGTAAGAGGTGAAGAAATACAAAGCCAGAAGCTGTAATGAAAAGGCACCACAATGCTTCCCCTTGGAATAGGGTTGGAAACATTTATGAAAAAGGAGACAGGGTATACTGGTGAAGAGGGACAACAGTGAAAAGGCAGTAGGAGAGGTAATTGAACAAAATATGCACGTGAAAAGTAGAACAGTTAGCAGCAGGAAACCACTATATCCTCCTGTGGAAGGAGCTGGACCTGGAGCCCATGAAAAGGATTTCCTGAAGCCGAAAATAAAACGGCTAAATATAGAGCTATTGTGCTGTGGCCTATATAGACTTGTATTGTAGTTTATGTAGATAACTGATGATGTGCTGTCTTCCTCAGATAAGAAGGAGATGAGGATTTGAATGTGCAGATATTGAAGAAGAACTATAGGTTACTTATGTAACCCCAATTCTCAGAGTAATATGTAGTGATATGTCTCACTATGGGATGCGGCTCATCCATGAGCAATCAGAAGCATCTATGTCATTACGCCAATCCTGATTGGCCGGTGATCTTGACGCCAGCGTCAGGGAATCCACCCCCTATAAGTAGCTTGCGCCACGTCGCCTACGTCATTCAAAATAAGCACCTCTTCTCGCTTCACCATAGCAAGGAGGGCCGTCTGGTGAGACATCTCACTACATATTACTCTGAGAACTGGGGTTACGTAAGTAACCTATAGTTCTCATTCGTAATACTCCGTTCGATGTCGCACTATGGGATATTGTAGCTCCCATATTGTCAGACAAGCTTATCTCGAAAGTCACCAAGACCAACCAGGACTTAACAGTTAGAGCTCTAACTCAGCAGGGGGCCGAGCACTGCTCGGGCCACACTGAGAGTAGAGACGTCTAGCCTGTAAAAGCGGACAAAAGTGAGCGGCGAGGACCAGCTCGCCGCTGCACAAATGTCTTGAATGGAAACACCCTTGAACAAAGCCCAGGATGTAGCCATACCGCGAGTCGAGTGAGCATGCAAACCCGAAGGTGCCTGCAGACCCTGACTCGTATAGGCCAAAGCAATCGCTTCCACAATCCAGTGGGAGAGCCGTTGCTTAGTAACGGGCTTGCCCTTATGAGGGTTAGCCCATGATACAAAGAGTTGGTCATTACGACGAAACTCTTTTGACCTATCCATGTAGGTGCGTAAAGCACGAACTGGACACAGCAAATTCGGCTGCTGTTCCCCGGAGGGACACAGCGGCGGAGGAAATGCCTCAATGTCAATTGGGGTACATGAACCAACCACCTTAGGTACAAAGGCAGGGTTGGGCTTCAGCAACACTCTCGTTTGCCCTGGGGCGAACTGAGTGCATGAAGGATGTACGGAGAGCGCATGAATGTCACTGACTCGCTTGGCGGATGCCAGGGCCAGTAACAGCACTGTCTTGAGTGACAGGTGCTTCATGTCAGCTCCTTCCAGGGGTTCAAATGGGGTTCGAGCGAGCCCATCTAAAACCACTGTCAAGTCCCATAAGGGCACCAGTGACCTGGAGACAGGGAGGAGCCTGCGAGCTCCCTTCATAAAACGGCAGACCAGAGGATGCTGGCTGGCCGTCTTACCCTCAAAGCCTACATGGCATGCAGCAATAGCAGCCAAGTACACTTTAATCGTGGAGAAAGCCCTGTGTTTTTCAATCAGGTCCTGTAGAAATGATAAAATCACTCCAACAGGGCATTGAAAAGAGGTGTACCCTTTTTGAAGGCCCCATTCCTCAAACACCCTCCACTTGAGACCTGGCGGAGGGGGCTCTCGTACTCTGAATAGTGGTAATCACCTTCTGCGGGAGACCCACTGTACTCAGATTGTACCACTCACGGGCCATGCCCATAGGGCCATGTGCTCCGGGTGTGGGTGAAAGATCGTCCTCCCCGCCTGAGACAGTATGCGCTGGGGGAGCTGCCACGGCTGACCGCACAGCAGCTGATAAATCTCCGCTAGCCAGTACATTGCAGGCCAGTGCGGAGCTATCAGGATCATTGTGTGGCGCTGTTCCCTCACTCTGGCCAGAGTTTGGGGTATCAGGCCCAGGGGTGGAAACGCATACAGAAGGACCGGAGGCCAAACGTGTGCGAGCGCGTCCACGCCTAATGGTGCTTTTTGATCGCGCATTGAAAAGAAAAGCTGACAGTGAGCATTTTCTTTTGATGTGAACAGATCCACCGCGGCTCGGCCATAACGCACCCACAGCTGGCTCACAATTATTGGATGTAGAGTCCAGTCTGCATACAGTGGTACACCTCTGGACAGTAAGTCTGCCCCGAGGTTCAATACCCCTGGTATGTGCGTCCCTCTCAGAGAGAGGAGACGGCCGCAGCTCCACAAGATCAGTTTGCGTGCCAGCATGTGTAACTGGAGAGAGCGCAAACCCCCTATATACGATATTGTGGTCGTATTGTCCGTCCTCACGAGGACATGGTGTCCTCTGAGAAAAGGCAGAAAGCGTCTTAGGGTGAGAAACACCGCTAAGAGCTCCAGGTAATTTATGTGCATCCGCTGGAAGACCCTCGTAAATACCTCCCCAGCCTGTCAGACATGCGTCCGTGGTGATCACCTTCTTTTTTCGAAATATAGAAATGAACGGCGGGATATCTCTCCCAGCTTAGACGCGGTTTGATTGGCTAGGGCTTGAGCTGTCAGATTTTCAGACTCTGGATTTGATTGGCTGGCGCTGAACTTCTCCGGCTTCTCCAGCTTCCCCGGCGTCAGAAGTTGAAAAATTTTCAACTTTTGAAGCCGGAGACGCTGGAGAAGTTCAGCCAAGCTACCCACAATTCAGTTCGGCGAAAAGCGAGGCAAAGTGACGTCACCCCATTCAAAGTGAATGGGCAGAAGCGTTAGAAGCTTTTTTTGAAGCTGTAGTGTGGACGGGCCGTTACTCTCACTCTCCGCGCGCCATGACACGCGGGGTCTAGTTTTAGAGCGGCTACCCAGCGCTGAAACTCTCTCATGTGTAAGCGTCCCAGTCGTACGACCAGAATGACTGACGCCATGAGCCCCAGTAACCGCAGGCATGATCTGAAGAGAACATGTTTGCGCAGCTGGAAATGAGCGAGACAAGCTCTGAAAGCTGTCACTCTTTCCGCCAACAAGCGGGCTGTAAAGGGCACCGAGTTTAGGCGCAAACCCAGGAAGAGCACAGTCTGTGCTGGGCACAGCATGCTCTTCTCTGCATTTATTATGAAACCCAGGTTGAGCAGGTGATTTACGAGGACATTCGTCTGCGTAATAGCCTCCTGCTCCGACTGTGCGAGGAGCAGCCAGTCGTCTAGGTAGGTCGCCAGGCGAATGCCCTGTTGTCTCAACGGGGCTATCGCGGCTTCCGTACATCGTACAAACACTCTGGGACTGAGAGACCGTCCGAAGGGAAGTACTCTGTACTCGTAACAGACCCCCTGAAATGCGAACCTCAGATATTTCCTGTGTGGATAATATACTGGGATGTGGAAATACGCATCTTTCAGGTCGACTGATGTAAACCAGTCGTTTTGTCGCACGAGACGCAGCAGAGATGTGTGAGTGAGCATTCTGAACTTGTATCTTCTTAGATATTTGTTCAGAGCCCTCAAATCTAGTATTGGCCGAATTCCGTTCCCTCCCCGTTTGGGAACGAGGAAATACTTGGAATAAAAGCCGCTCTGACTCTGCTCGGCGGGTATTATAGATATAGCCTTCTTTTCTAGAAGCGAGAGAATCTCTCTTTCTAGAATTGGGGATGACTCTCCTCGGGCTTGTGAATACAGAACGCCCGAGAAGCGAGGGGGGGGGACAGCGAATTGGAGTCTGTAGCCCAGAGTAACTGTTTTTAACACCCAAGCAGACGTTGTGAGCGTCTCCCACTGTTCGCTCCTTAGAGCCAGTGGAGATGTCACCTCTGCTGTCCTCTGAGTCTCTATTTGTTGTGTTACAGGGACCTCTAGTGTCTGCACACGGAGGTAGCCCGGTCTGGCAAATCCCACCGACACTGCGCATGCGCGTGATGGAGGTGCCATTACAACCTCGGCCGACCCGGCGTCTACACGTGACGGTGGCGGCCTCACAGCCCCAGACGTCACCGCGCATGCGCGAGGCGGCGGTGCCTTCACAGACCCGCTCATTGTCCGCCTTTTGAGAGAGGCTGCTCTCAAAAGGGGAACGAATGGCAGGCTGTTTATTGGTTTCATTGTTTTTATTGTTTTTTTCTTTCATTTTTTTGAGCTGCGCCCTCGGTCTGGGACCTGGGTGCGTCAGCGGAAAATGTTTTATTGAAGAAAACAGAACAATGTTGTGACAAGATGTGTTTGGGTGCACTTGAGGATGGCGTTGAGGCATCTCTCGAAGCAGCGGGAACACATCTGGAGCTGGGGAACCTTCCAGCGCCGTCACCGAGGGAAGAAGGGGAAGCTGTCATGCTGCCCGCTTCTTTTTCCTCGCTTGCTGGCCGAAATTCTGGGTTGGCTGCACCTGGGCTGCAGCCGGAACCGGAGATTTTCTGGGCCAACTCGCCCTTGTCTCCTGCCTGGGCTGGGGACTCAGGACGGGTTGTGGCCTCTGCAGCTTCGGTATTTTGAACCGAGTAGCTGAGGAGGCATGGGTGAAAGGCTGCCGCTGTGGTGGCAGCGGCTGGACCTTTCGGGGGAGGCAGAGGTGGAGAGCCTCGTCCTCCTTCTTTTTGGACTCGCATCTCTTCTGCATAGAAGCGAGCGCAGAACCAAAAATCCCCTCGGGAACGATGGGCATGTCCAGCACATCCTCTCTTTCCCGGTCTGGGAGGTTGGTGAGGTTGAGCCATCTAGCTCTTTCCTGCACCACCATAATTCCCATCGCCTTGCCCGTGGCCTGGATGGCGCAGCGTTGAACGCGGAGACAGATGTCCATGATCGCGGCTATCTCGTCCAGTAATGCCGGGCCGGGGCTGCTTGCCATCTCCTCGCAGAGCTCCGCTTGGTAAGCGGTTAGCAGCGAGGAAATGTTCAGAGCCCTGGCGGACAATGCTGCAGCTTTGGAGGACCGTTCAGTCATGGTTGACTGGAACCGGTCCGCCTTCGCCGGCAGCGTGGGGTTCCTGCTCGGTGCGCTCGGCGTCCTCGGGAGGAGGTGTGCCGCCACCAGCGGTTCCATCGGCGGTATGCGGAGCAGGCCGAGCCTCTCCATACCATCGCAGTCTAGAGAGGAGGCACCCTGGATTGGGGCCTTGTTGCTGAAGGGCCGGTCTCTCCACGAGACCGACACCTCCTCCAACATCTCCGGGAAGACTGGCAGGAGTTGTCTCTTTGTCCTCGTTGCTTGGGGTAGGTTCTTGCCCTCGTAACGGGATCTGGAGATCTCCTTGGCCATTTCGGGCCATGGGATGTCTAGTCTGGCTGCGGCACGCTGACACACGGCCTGCAGGTCCATACTTAGACAGGGCGAAGCTGGTGCGCTATCGCCTGAGCGAGCAGTCATCGCTCAGTCATCGCTCATTCTGATTGAATGACGTAGGCGACGTGGCGCAAGCTACTTATATGGGGTGGATTCCCTGACACTGGCGTCAAGATCACCGGCCAATCAGGATTGGCGTAATGACATAGATGCTTCTGATTGCTCATGGATGAGGCGCATCCCATAGTGAGACATCGAACGGAGTATTACGAATGAGAACTCACATTGTACTCAAAGTCAACTATACCACAGTGTAGAAATACAATGTTTCAATATAAAACCGTCTATTCACATTTCAATGGACAGAAATAATGTTGAAGCTGCAAATGTCAACCTCACCTCAAGTAGCTTGATATATCTTTGTTTTGATATACCTATAATATAATGTCAGTTAATGTTGTATCATTGATCTGGATCCTTAACTAACAACTAAAGGTATCATACCATTGTAATGGAGTGGCCTATAATATCAGCCTAGATTTGTGTTTCATTTTAAATGTTACGCAAATAAAAAGCAGATTATAATAATCAAGTACTGTGCTTGGGTAAATACCGTACACTTGGTTACTTCCCACCAACATGAACAAACATATTGTGATCCTTTTTTTAATTAATAATAATAACTCTATTTGTATAGCACCTTTCACGCATCCCAAAATGCTTAACAGAGCAAGTTGAGGTACAGAAAAACCTTGACAATGAACAAAAATGATCAAAAGCAAGGTACAAAAACTACATAAAAAGCCTTACAAAAATACCACTAAAACTAACTCAAATTAAAAGTAAAATCAAAAAAGTTATGACTCTATTGTATTTAAAAAAAAATCAAAGGGATTTTGCTGTTTTCAGATTTAAGGGGAAGCTTCTGTTCCACAGAAAGCAGCCTTCCCAGATGTTCTCATAACACACTTAAGGTACTTATTAAATAAAGGCAGTGGAGGACCTGAGTGTTCTTGTAGGGTTGTAACATGATAGGCAGTCACTCAATGATAAATGAAGGGTCAATATTTTGTAAGGCTATGTAGATCAATAAAAGGACTTCAATCCATGAAAGATGCTGGTAACCAGTACAGTGATTCCAGCAGAAGGGAAATATGATTTCTCTTTTTGTTGTTTCGTTTAAAATCCTGGATGCAGGCTTCTCAATAAATAATAAATACATGTATAATGTAAGTAAAACATTTTCTACGATTCAGCACATCTTATATTTTAACAAAGCCACAAACATGACATTAAAACTGCTCTCATGAGATACAAAAATATCTCAGATGTCTTTTTCTCCACCGGTCCTGCAGTATTTAACCCCCTGTGGTCATGGATCCACTTCAGCCTGTGAGTTAGATTGATTGGGTAATTGGCAGCACCTGGCTGAGCTTTACTCCTCACTGCACAGACACACACACACACGGTCTCTTGCTGTTTAACACGACAGAAAACAACCGTTACTTTTAACATGCTCGAATCAAAACTCCCCCATTTGCTTTTATTTTTTACCACATTATTGATGGTGAGCTGTAACAGTACGGAAAATGCTGCTGACCAAGGTGAGTGAATTGTTTGTGATTTAATGTTAAGGAGCCTGAGGATGGCATGTTGTCTGAAATCAAAAATCTTTGGTCTTTGCTTTCAACTTTTTCCAGATGCGGAAGGTGGTGAAAATGCAACAGCAGGCATCTTGGGATCGGTTAAAATTACCAATATGACTTGTTTTTCCTATGGATTAGCTGCAAATGTGGTTGCTGTGCTGTTGTATGGAAGCAACTATGTTCCTCTTAAAAGAGTAGAGACTGGAGATGGTAAGCATACAGTTCTTGCTTTTCTTTTAGATATGTCAGTATGGGGAAGGACTTTTTCTAGTAAAATCAAAAAGCGTTTTTTTGCATGACTATGACAATAAGTGTTTTGTTTACAGGTATGTTCTTTCAGTGGGTATACAGTGCAGCAATATGGGCTTTAACCTTGGTTGGAGACATAATGCTTGACTCGCCCAAATTCCATCCTTTTGCAATGCTTGGAGGTGTCCTCTGGGCTACAGGTAAAAGCAAACCTTAATCATTTGTCATGTTTTTCATGAGATTGAATGCATTTGTATCAATGGAGCAAGTCACCTTGAAGTGTGGATGAATGTAGCAACAGACCATCTTATTTCACAAGTCCAATTTAAAATGCTGTGAGGGATGACAAACTTTAAGGGCCAGATAGACCCAGGTTCTTTGGTTGCAGGGAGCAGTTAAGATCACCTTCTTTTTTAAATTTATCCTCAAGGGGAAATGTAGTTCTTTACTCTAGTGTTATTTTACTATTACAGACATACAGCTGGAAATGAACACACACACACACACTCTTGCACTAACAGGACCAACAGAAATGCACTAATGAAGAGGTAGTGGAGCAGAGCGACGGGGCTGTCAATGTTCTGGCGCCCAAAAGCAGTCAGGGGTATGGTGCCTTGTTCAAGGATAACTTGGCGGTGCCCATCAGTGAACTGGCTCTTATCCAGCTACCAGTCAACCCTCCATATATGTGGCCAGATCGGGACTTGAACCGGCGACCCTTTGGTTTCCAGGCTAAGTCCCTGTACATCTGGCTTAAAAATACAGCCTTGCAATTTAATTCAGAGGCATTTTATTTGGCCTTTCACCGATCAAGCATTTCATTCAGTTGTGCATAAAACTTGAAAACAAATATTCCAATGTATTCCTAGTTTGGATTGCCTAAAACCTTTTGCACTGCATTCTCCTCTGTTGACTTTATTGATGACGTCGACATGTGTCACAAGCTTCACAAAGAAGGATACTACCTGTACGTGGCTTGCATGATGCTTACTTTTTTTCCATCCACAGGCAATATAATGGTTGTTCCAATTGTGAAAACGATTGGACTCGGCCTTGGGACTCTGATTTGGGGCTCTTGTAGTTTGTTGATGGGCTGGGGAACTTCACGGTGAGTCAGAGTTATGTTCCTCCACTCGGAATGGGAAATGAATTTCCTTCCTTTTGTTGACTCCTTTGTTATTTTCTAGATGAAGTTAACTTTATATTGGAAGGGCATTCTAGGAAAATAAATGTTTGAAGACTGTGGCTGGTTCCCGTTATATAGATTTCACGGCAGGGGACTTTTTAATTTGGCAGTTTGTTCAAAAGAAAGTGAACATCTGTATGATTTTTCTTCACAGGTTTGGCTTGTTTGGGATTACTGCAGAGGAGGTTTCCAGGCCAATATTAAACTATTGTGGAGCAGGGATGTGTCTTCTAAGGTAAACTTCAAATGGGAAAGTATCCCACCTTCCTGCCAGTTTGATAATTCTATTGCTGCAAAAGACACCACTGTCTAATATTGAGTTATGTTTTGGATGTCAGATGACTGATGTGACTTCTTTTGATTTGGACAGTGGCCTTATCTTTTTCTGTGTGAAAACGAACGTGGAACTGCATCCAATCTCTGAATCAATCCCATTACTTCTTGAGAGGGTAAGGGCATTGATTTGCTGTTTATTTTTTATCCTCGCCTTATCTAAAAAAAAGTCATTTCTGACATCAAACTGGAACCAAGTTCAAGAATCTGAAGGACTATCCATCCATGTTGTGATGACTTTGACATGCTTTATGTGTTTTTTGAAGTACAACATGCCTTCTTATAAGGATGCTTTCACCCTCTACAGAGATTAAATTCGAGCAGCTATTGTCCGAGTTCCTCTGACTTCTGGATAGACATCATCGGATTGAAGACCAGGCGTTTTGTGTGAGCTCAAATCCTTATCAGTCAGTGAGCTCTGTGCAAACATATTGTTCTTGCCAGCTAAAAGCAGAAGCATGGGACATTTTATGAAACATTGATTACATTATAACTATAAATGCTCCTTTAGGAGGAAACAAATATATTTGTAAACTAAGCCCCAGGCTTTTACTATTATGTGTACAGCTGCTGGGAGGCTTGGTGTTAAATGATGTGTCTCTTAGCAAGCATTTATTTTCCAGGCAACATTTTTTAAGTACACCTTTTTATTCAGTCATGACCCACACAATTTCACTATTAATACATCACTTAAATTAAAGTAGGTGGGTTGCAGCAAAATAAAACAACAAGCCAGGGGGACTTAAAAACTCAAAGCAATTAGGCAAACAGCAGAACATTGTAAAATGCAAAAACGATTGGCGATAGACACTAGAAAAAATGATGTATCCACTTTGAAATATATTTTTTAAAAGGCCATGTTATGTGTCCGTTTTATATGAAATGGTCTGCATTTTTATAAATAAAAAAAAAAAAACATGTTTCAGTGGAGGTTTGAAATCCATCCATCATGCAGTTTCTGAGTGTCACTCTTCTTTAGAGGCTACCTGCTTGCTGTTGTGTCGGGCCTGCTGTACGGCTCCGTCTATTCGCCCATCCTCTACATTCAGAGCCATTCATCATTCCGGGACAGCATGTTCTACGGAGCCAGTGTCTATGGTAGGGGTTCAGTGTTTGATACCAGCCTTCACTTTTACCTTCTTTTTTTTTTTACAAGCTACTATCGATACATCCTACTTAACTGGGAAAAAGATTACAATGTCTTCTGGGGTTTAAGACCGTATCACATCGTTATCCTATAAATAACACCTGATCCTCCAGCGTACCAGGTTTAATATCCAGCTTCCTGAGCGAGTCACTGCGATGGTACGCCTTCCCTTTTTTGTGCTGCTCTAAAGTGGCTCTAACTTTGATATTGGTTCTACTGACTCACCTCTTAAAGCATGGGAACATTGATGTCTTCATTGCAAACCTACAGGGAAGAAAAGGGAATTATGTAACTGTCAATTCTTGTCTTGTCTTCTCAACAGACCTCGACTATATTCACTCAGTGTGCTCTGGTATTCTTGCTACAAGCACAGTGTACTTTGCCATCTACTGTGTTGCCATGAAAAACAGGCCCAGAGTCTACTCCAGAGTCATCCTACCAGGTAACTCTTTATCACTCGGGTGTTTCGTGGCATAACCAACGTTGCAACTGCTGTTTGCTCTTATTGATATGTTTTATCCATAACCTAAAGGCATTGATGATAGCCCATGTGTTTTTAATCTAGAGACCCCTTTTTCCTTTCATTGAGTAAACCTAAGATTCCTGACAAAGTGACATATTTTATGGATATTTCAGTTGACATACAATGAATACAAATAACGGTACAGAACAACCAAAACACTGTACAGTTAACCCAAATATTGAAGCCAATAACAGAAGGAAGTTTGTGTAAAATGAGCAAAATGGCTGATTTTTCACCAGATTTCTTTCATGTGAGATTAAAAAGAAATGTATACAAATCCTGAAATGGGCTTGTTGTAGATTTAAAAAAATAAAAAGTTGTTGTACTGTACACCCTTTTTAAGATAAAGTAGGCTTTGATAACCTCAGTGTCTGTCATACTAGTGGTTTCAAACCAATAGGATCCAATAGAAAACTACAAATAATATTCTGCCAACCATGAGTACATTTTATCTGTAACTTGAGTAAATATCTTGAAAGAACAAAGGTCTGCATGTGCACTGAGAATATGTGTTCATTCTACAGTTTCCAAGAAAACATACTGTCTTTTTCTTGTTTCAATTTAAAGGCAATTACCAATAAAACTAGGTTTTGCAGACAGATATGAGTGATAAGAGAAGGATCTATGCAAGTGATTAACAAGGAAATATAAAATAAAATTGCTTGACATTTTGACAAATTATGCTGTTTGCTTGTCAAGCACAACTTAAAAACAAGTTGTATGAAATGTTTAAAAAATAAACATATTCTCAAGTCCAAATTCATGAAGACTAAGCCTCTGTAATTGCCTCTCTGCACACCACACTCTTGCACTGTCACATCGGTGTAGGGGTTGTATGATCTCCTGGGATGATGCACAAGGCTTTTTGGCGCTGGGATGATTTTGGTGAAACTGGATAATATATGATGGAGGAAACTTTGACTGTTTCCCCTTGTGATGTCCTTGGGCTGCTTTGCCTTGACTACTTTTCTGACAGACAGAAAACTGTATTCAAATAATTCACCTCTGCAACTGATGAAGAAAATACAGAAAATTGCATAATGTTGCTTTTAATTATGTGCAAAAGTTATTCAATGCCAAAATGTAGAACCTGCAATCTCTTCAAGTGTTATGCCGGCCTATGTGTAGTGTATCCGAGTCAGCGTGACAAAAGTACACTTGTCTCCATCTGCTCTTCAGCTATTTTGTCTGGATTGATGTGGGCATTGGCCACATACTGCTGGTTCCTGGCCAATACCTACCTGAGTGCTGTCGTTACCTATCCTATTGTCACCGCCGTAAGTACACCATGTCCTGACAGCTGAATGGGCTGGGTAATTGAAATACTGTCCGTTTGCCTTGACGTAGAAGAGTGAGTCTTCAATTTATATCTGTCAATGATGGAAAGGAAAAACACTTGAACAATTTACATCAGTCTTGCGGATGTTTCAGTTAAGTTTGACGTGTCAGAGTCCTTCTATAGTCTGAGATTCATTAAACTATCCAGCTGCAGACATGCATGACAAATGGATGCATCTAATTGCCGTTATCTAGCCGAGCATGGTTCATCTTTTTTAGATTTCTGAGATGTCTGTCTCTGATTGGGATATTGCCCCTGTGGTGCTTTGGCAAGAATGCTTATGAAGTGTGCAGAATTTTAAAAGGAAAAGTTAATTTCCCAGAAGATCCATCACCACTCTGTAAATGCCATGGCAATCCACACACTTTATTTTGACTTGACAACTTTAACAGTACAAATTGGCTTTTAACATGAGTTTCATTAAGAAAGGGGATGGTTTTGAAATGATGACCTTAGCAAAAGTTGATGGGTTGACGGGTTATAAAAAATCAGTTTCTCTGGGGGTAGTTTAGCCAGACTTAATGTGAGATGGAAGAACTACTGTTTGTTCTGGTGGCATAATGAGCTCCTGCATCACGTATTCCCCCTTACTGTTATGTTGACATTATTGCTTCATCTATTGAAATGCCCAGGCAATTACACTTGTTGGCATGAAGTTGGCATACTTTTAAAAACCTTTCATTTATGTGATCATCAAAAGTAGAAAGGTATTAATAGTAAATCATTTGAATCTTTAATTTGTGCTTTTTTTACTCTGCAGGGATACGGTCTGGTTGCGGCTCTGTGGGGATCCTTGGTGTTCAAAGAGATTAGGGTAAGGATTATCATCAATCTGGTTGTTAATCATCTCTACAGTCCTCCTTTTATAAGAATATATTATATATATAAATATACTGCATCGTTTACCAAGGAGATCATGACTTCCTCCAGATGAAGGTTAACTGGTGAAACAGCTTTTCAACTTTCAGTATTTTCTTCGATATTTCAAATCAAGGAAAACACCCTAACCCTACATTTGAGTAAAGCCCTCCATGTGATTTTTCCTCTCAGGGTTTAGGCAACTGTTTAATCTTCTCCTTGGCGTCCGTTGTCGTGCTGATCGGCTCCTTGCTGACCGCCATCTCAAAGATCTAATAAAGCGGAAGACCGTCGAGTAAAAACATCAAGAAAAGGCCATATTCATTAATCACAAACAATGTGCTTGGTTTTATAAAACCGCTTGAAATCCCATTAAATGACTGTAAAGCTGTCTCTCGAAGAAAAAAAATGGAAATTGTCCTTTTTTAATTCGCCTAGCTAACATTTGTCGAAAGCTTCCTATACAGAAATGCCCTCGTGGCTGTTAAAAGAGGAGTATACTGTCAAACTGAGCAATTGTTGATATATATATATATTGTTAAAAAATAACTTTGTGCTTTGTTTAGTTACTAGATTCAAATTTCCCACGTTATGTTTCCCAAACTTGTTTTTTAGGGACTAACATACTGCACATTTCTATTTATAACTGTCATGGTGGTTGTTTGTACGTCAATGATTTTGCTTTTTGGTTATTGTAAGATTTTACTTTACACAAATCATGCTATTAAAACATGTTTGATAATGACATCACTGTGTGTTGCTCTTAAAAATATCCCTTTTTATAGGCAGAGTATTTTTTATTTCTGTCCACACCGGTGGTTCTCCACAGCTCATGGCCTCATGCCCATCTACTCCCCATGGAGCTCGGTGTGTGTGTGTGTGTGTGTGTGTGTGTGTGTGAGCAGTGTTCTGACATTAAAGCATTGTGCTCTTGATTAATTTGCATCGTGCACCGGGGAGAATATAGTTGATAACACACATTTGACATGAGAGTCCTCTCTGAATAATTATATGGGGTTGATGAAATCAAGGAGAATGTCTTACCCATCTTAAACTATGTCACTCAATTAGTCAAATGTGAGTAGATGTTACAAATATGCAAATACAACTCTCAAACAGTAAAGATTGCTGATGGAGCCCTTATTATTTGACTGATTTCCTTGTGTTTGTGCAGCAAAAACCTCAAACTATCGGGCACAAAAATGACACTCATTGATCTAAAAATAATGTTGGAAGAATTACATTCACACAAGTTTTACTCGATGGATAAAGTAATGTCATTTCAATTTGTGTGAAACGCAGCTTCACTGAAACTCATAAGCTACATCACATGATTGTATCCAAGTTTATCTTAATAGCCCAATATAAAAATGGTACATTAGTCTCGGGGGAGCTTTACAGTTTGTACTGAAGTTTGTACTGAATACTACACCCTCTTTTCTTAGACCCTCGAATCGGACAAGGGACTCTCATAAACAAAATGGGTTTTTTCTTTTATGGAAATCAACAGTTTTGCTTGTCAAATAAGAAACAAGAATCCCCACTGTTTGTATTTTTCCTGGTCCTTGCCGCTGGCTTCTACATTTTGTTTTATGCCTTCATATTTTGGGAAAACACCAACACAAAAAAAAATGCAATTCTTATGCATGGGGTTTGAAAAGTGAGACTGGAGAACTGAGTTGAACTGCTTTGCACCATATCCTCAGATTCCCACAGCATTTCTGAGGAAGTGAACTATTTTGAAAAAAAATGTTGGCATTCATGCTTCAGTAGACAGGTAAAGGTAACAAGAAAAGACATCGTAACATTGTGAGATAAAATGGGTTGCCAGGTTATCACAAAAGAAAGTGACATTTACCTGGAACAACCTACATGTACTCCTTCACTCCTTACCCCAAGTGAAGGAGTTCAAGTATCTTAGGGTCTTGTTCTCGAGTGGGGGAACAATAGAGCGTGAGATGGGCCGGAGAATCGGAGCAGCGGGTGGGTTTTTTGACAAAAGAAGCTTTGTGTTAAGTGTAGGGCAGTTAGCTGAGTTCATCAGATGTGTTTTGACATGGGT
>CALSBZ010045308.1:286864-298410 GCA_943591055.1 Gobionotothen gibberifrons | reverse complement strand
ATTTTTTAACATTAAAATAGTATAAAATCAAAAGGTGGGTTTTTTGACAAAAGAAGCTTTGTGTTATATAGGCAGGCCTTGTATTCACACATCGAAGTTGGTTTGACAAAACTTCGTCCATCGAAGCCAGTGTTAAATAGATGTTTCGAATGTGTCGAATATCCAACGTCCAATATAAAACCAAATGTACCACGGTCTTGGGATCCCCCAGTCAGAGCTGGTTGATGTGGCCAGGGAAAAGAACGTTTGGGGCTCTCTGCTGGAACTGCTACCTCCGCGACCCGACCACGGATAAGCGGGAGAAGATGGATGGATGGAACCTACATGTAAAGTTCAAGTCTCTCATTCTCTTGTAATTGTTCTATACACTTTGAGGAGCTTATTGGTTGCTCAACAAGAGTTCAGCGTTGCCTAAATGCAGTTATCTTTGTTTGTTTTTAACATGGAGGATTAAAAGTTAAGCATGACAAAGTACGCAGTGCTACCTTGAAATCTTTGCTGCGGGTTTCCTGAAAGCAGTTGTGGAACATTGGATCATCAGAGGTATTACAGTTTTCCATTTCTAAACCATTACTTTGAGGCACTGAGTTCAATCGCTCTTGTTAATTAGATGTAATATCCAGTCTGGCTGGAGCCATGTCGGTTCCCACACAGCACCTATGTTAAACTTGGCAGACAGCTGTGTTGGGAACTCGGCTAGGCTATTCAAACGCTAACTGATTGCAACAGCCCCTCAAATCCACTTTATTTTTAACAAACACGAGGATGTGAGCTGACAGGGGATGCATAGCGCCTGTATGTGAAGAGTTTAATTTCTGATTTAAGTGCTGATAATGACTTTGCGCTCTAATCTTCAGTTGCATTCCTCAAATTTAATCCAGAATCCAAATGGACCCATGGAGAGGTTGTGAGCAGACTGTGTATTTCATTTAAAAGTGTACTTACTGATTTAAATTATGATTCAAATGTGCTCATGAAACGAAAGGCCTCGACATGAAGCATCACATTGGATTCTTAAATGTTAAATCCAACTTTGTATACTCTCGTCAAGCCAACAGATATTTATCAATATTTTTTAGGACAGGAAATCCTGAGTGATAGTTGATGATCACCTCTCTTGCGTTCAGATTTAGAGCTAAATTCAGCTCCGTCTTTTGAGACTGAGGCATAGAATTGAAACAGATCCCCGTTGAAACGAGAGCACGGTTTGTCATGCTCAGGCACTTTTGAGTAAAGAGCTTTAGGTTAAAAACGAACATTTATCATAATGGAGTTATCCTCTCAAACAGGATTAACACAGAGAGAATCCCATTCCTTTAGTTATGTAAATCTTGCACACACACAATGTCAGTGAAATGTTTTGTCAGCTTGTTAGGGCAACTTCATTTATACATGCACAATTGAGTGTGCAGTTTTTGTAAGCGTGATACAAAACACACCAGATGTTTCTAAATCAGGCATTGCACAGTAAAAGTCTGTACAGCTAGAACAAACAACTATATTGACTTTGATGTTTCGAATCCAACTGCTTTGATCATATTTAAAACACCATGATGCTTGGAAAAAACTAAACATACTGTGTTGTGTATTGAGACCATGTACTCCTTCTGTAAATACTTCTCACAATGAAATGTACCTGGATGCTACAGTAGCTTTTGGTTTGTTTGCAGAGGCTGATGTATATAGGAGAACTGATCCCAGAGGTGTTGATTGGGTTGAGATCTGGGCGGTTCCCGGGCTATTCCATTCTCTCTTCTCCCACATTGTGAAGGTATAGGCTGTGATAACCTCATCTCTGTAGGGCAGGCATTGTCATCTTGGAGAATGGAGATGGCTCCCAGATTGTGGAGATATAGAATCGCCACTGGCTGTGAGATCTCGTCAAGTTATTTATTTCACATTTAGATGGCTTTCAATGGTGAAAAGCCTTGTTTTGCCAGTGATGGAGATACAGCCCCATACCATGTTACTGCCCCCACTGAAAGCTGTTACTCTATCAAAATGAAAAACTTATTTTTCTGACTTGAGGGGCGTTTCAAGTGAATATTATTTGTTGGGAACTCATTTTCCAGCTTGTTTCGACATCAGTGTTGCAATGTTAACCAAAGAATAACATCATTTGTGTATTTTCCCTGTGGTTTGGATCTGTTTCAAAAGGAAATAGACTCTTATCAGGCCCATGATTCACCTTTGCACTTGATCATTATATGGCTGTTTTTTTTCCCTACTAATTCTCATCAAAAGACGAATTAAACACACAGTAAATCGGAAAATGTTGAACTGTTAACAAAGCATTCTTCCTGTCTTAACGTGATTAATTGTGTCTCTTCAGTATTATCTGTATATCTTGCTTTAGGTAGTTTATACTAATTTGTATGCATGTTCCCCTTAGAGTCATTATCTTGGCATTGCATTTGTCAACCAAATGGTCCAAAGCTTTGCTCCGGTTGTGACTGATATGGTTATTATTCATTCACAAAGTGCAATATTACGATTGGAAGGCATAACCTGATCTTATTGTTGTGCATCCATCATGTCTACCATCACAGCAGAAGAAACAAAACAGTTCAATGATGCAGTCTTCGAAGAAACCTGAGCTCAAAACCTGTTTATGTTCTGTCTTCTGGAATCTACAAAATGACATACTGTATCATTAAGCCACTGTTGAAATCACAGGTTGGCATGAATATAAGACTTCCTGAACCAGGGGTATAATCTAATCATATTTGTGTCATTCTTTGCACAAAGAAACTGGAGTCAAAATGCTTTTAGCAAAAATGATTTGATGTTTGAGATATGTTTTCCAGCAAACTATAAGCTATGCACATTCTTGTTTGAAGGGGCCCTGCTTTGATTTTTTTTATTTTCACTTCCTGTAGTGGGTTTCGGTGCATGTAAATGGTCTGCAAAGGCAAACATCCCTGTGTTCCCTCCAGAGGGAAAAAATAAGAGGGAAAATAAACAACAAGAAATTCCCCTCAGAATATTTAAGAACTTTAAAAGGTACATGCAGCAAAATATAACATTGTATCAGGTTAATCAACCCGGTCTCACAGTCTGCGTACAAATGACACGACTTTGCAAAGGCGTGCAATAGATACGCAGAAGTCCGTTTTTGCGTGCATATGATACGCTGATATTGCACCTCAAACATTAAAACAAAGAGCTCTGTGGCTTCAGGCTTGATTGTCGTTCCAATGACAGTTTGAATGTTTGCGGTGCAATAAACGACACAGCAGCTTATTGGGTTAGGGTTAGGGTTAGGGTTAAATAAATGGCAAAGATTTGTAGAAAATAAACGCATTTAAGATACGTCCATAACAAACGTAACGTGGGAGTATCATATGCAAGCAAAATCGGACTTCTGCGTATCTATTGCACGCCTTTGCAAAGTCGTGTCATTTGTACGCAGACTGAAGAGAGTGGGCTGGGTTAATAGACACAATGAGGTAAAAGGTATGATAATACCTAAAATAAAATAAAAATGTATAATGGTTTCTCTCTGACAGATAAGACACAAGACAACTGAATCGATGCAACAATATAAAATATACAAGGGGCAGTCATCTCTAAGAGGTTGACCAATCACAAAAAATACTGCAAGCAAACCAATCAGAGCAGACTGGGCTCTGGTTTCAGACAGAGGGTGAAAAGAAAGGCAGTATGAGAAAAATAAAGAGCTTTTTGAACATTATTAAAGCATGGAGACATGTGACAGGAGAGACACTACATACACATATGAACCTTAAAAAGTATATGTCCTCTTTAAGTTGTAAGATTGGATCACAGCAAAAGAGAGTGGTAAGAATAGTCTTGATTATAGAAAAGACAATCTACAATGTATGTAGACTACACATTGAGTTGACAGTCAAATAAAACCCAGAGGAGAGCTGGTATTCGAAAGACAGGGTGAAGGTGACCAGACGAGGTGCAAACAGGAAACAGAGTGATTGACAGCTCACTTCTTTATATATATATAGTACACACAAAAACTAGAGAGAAATAAGAGAAGCTGGTTTGACAGAGAACAGGGTCCGGTAATGGGCTGAAGTGACACCCTAAATAGTGACAGCTGGTGGACAGGTGTTGAATGAAAGGTGTGAAATAATAGTCGAGGTGAATGAGGAGAAAGGAGAGTGGAGGATGCAGCAGCTGTAACCATGACTTGAATAAATAATAAGGATGCTAGGATCGGTTTCACAGTAAAGTCAGTAATACATGTGGGAGGCGTGTGGCACAGTCGGTTGTGCGGAGGTGTTCGGATCAGGGGGTCACAGGTTCAAACCCCACTGCAGTCAGCATGTCGTTGTGTCCCTGAGACACTTCACCTCAAATTGCTCATGTGGGGATTGTCCTCAGTGTTGAGTATGTAAGTCGCTTTGTATAAAAGTGTCTAACAAGTGACATGTAATGTAATGTAATACATTGGAGAATTTAACACAGTATACAAGAACATTTTTAACATAAACTCTCCGTCATCAATCAAGTTTTATTTATAGAGCACATTTTAAAACGATTTTTGGTCGAGCCCAAAGTGCTGTACATACAATAAAAATGCTTTACAATAAAAACACTTTACAACAAATACAACAGGACAAATATAAAATAACACACAGCGAAATGTCAGGAGTCGTGCTCCGCTCTGACTAGAAGGCCAGAGAGAAGAAGTGAGTTTTTAGGGTTGATTTAAAACCCCCTAGGGTCTGGGCCGACCTCACATGGAGGGGCAGAGTGTTCCAGAGCATGGGGCCAGCTGCTGCGAAGGCTCGGTGCCCTCGGGTTTTGAGCCTGGTCTTAGGCACTACCAGCAGCAGCTGGTCAGCAGACCTTAAGGCTCTGGTTGGGGTGTAGCGCTGGAGGAGTTCGGCTATATAGGCCGGAGCCAGCCCATGTAGTGCTTTAAAAACAAAATGTCATGGTCAGCTCATAGCTAATTTGTTCCTCACATTTGCAACATGTTCAGGGTAATGATTTCACGTCTATCTATGACATGGATTACTGCTCGGCATTCGATAAAATGTCAAGTTCAGATTATCATATGACCTAAATCAACCGTGGCAGTTCTACTGCACGAAAAACTGAGCTACGAATACATTTTTCATCTTTTCAAATGGTATCTTTTCTTTCTCTCATTCTCCATTTCTCTGACTATAAACCTGTCTCCAGTCAACAAAATGTCTTCATATGCAGATTAAAGCTGCATCTGTACAAAGGTTTGAACAAAATGAAGTGTTTTTGAAAGATGAAAGCATCCGCGTTTATTAACATGAAAGAATCGTCTCATGCAATCAAATTAAAACGAATAGCCGTGTGACTTTAAAGGGATTTTCATTCACATAACTCTAACTTGCCTTTTTATGACTGTGCTCTGAAGTAATTATAGGCAGAAGGCCCATTACAAATTAAGCTCCCATTATTAATAGTTTAACTAACACAATTAAATGTTGTGTGAAAGTCTGTGACACCACCATGGTCTGAATATGTTGATGGTTTCTTCTGAGCCAAAGCACTGATCATGAATTTCTCTGTTTCCCTTACTGTAGCTAGATTTTTCATGTATTTTGCATGTTTTAGCCCAAAATCCAAAACACATGGGGGACACGACCAAAAACAAAAAGACATCAGTCGATATTTCAAAGTGACTGGGGTTATTGAAGGACTCTGTGCTCCCACTGTGGAAAAGGAAGACAACCACAGTGTTGTTGAATGTTAAGGGTCCTTCTCCATTTCTATTTGATATGAACTTATTAAAGAAACTAACTTTTCAAAAGTCTTATGAGACAAGAAGACTTTATGCCTCAGTAATCAAATCCACAATTCCAATATTAAGTTTGACATTTGACATTTCCATTTCAATGTTACATTTTGGGTGCAATCACTTTTGCCCTTCGTCATAAAACTATTCCGCGATAAAAACAAATTCTCTTTGGACAAAATTAGATTTTCATCGTCGTTTTTTTAATGTTATTTGTAATGGTGAGCATTTGAAGTAAAAATAAGCTTTGATTGATGTTGCTGCAATGCATCAAAATAAAGTCAAATGAGATAAACAGTGACATTTTAGAAATGTTAACAAATTGTTTCATCTTGTACGTAACCTTGATTCAAACAGGACAGGCAATCTCTGATTAATTGCTCTAACCCTTTTGTATCAATTTTCTTAACCCCGCGGTCAGAAATGATTGGTAGTAATTAAGAAATATGTTCACAACATTTGCTGGTTGATGATCATATATGCATCATTTAAGATCATTTCAGCACAGAGTGGAGTACAGCAGCATAAGTACTTCAATATAAAGACTGCCAAGATTTCCATTTTCAACTGCTATATCCATTTTTTCATCATGCCTTGCTTCACCACCTTCTTGATTTGATCGATTTCCAAAACTCGATTTGTCAGCTGTAATTGAGTATAAGGTATATATTTATTTATTTATTTGTTGTTTTTTCAATGTGAAACTCATCTGGCATGCAGGGCCTGTCTTGTGCCTCACTGAGCAAATAACTCATCACAGTGAGCCTGCAAATGTTCTTTTCTAAGGTCAGCTGTGAGCAAGCTTGAATGCAATTACAGTTGTGTTGATGCTTTCAGAATCTCAATCAAACAACACATGTCCTGCCCTAGTTATACCTGCAAGCTTAACATAGTCACTATATGATGTGTTCAGTGCATGTACAGCCCTTTTAGTATACATATCACAAGCAGCACATTTCACCCTTGTGGCGCAGCTCTGTTCTCCCTCATTTATTTCTCTTTCATTTTTTTCTTCTGGTCACCACAGGACTTCAAGCTGTTGCTGAATCCACTACTGAGGGTGATAAAATGATTATCAGACCAATTTCTCCCCCCTCATTTCATACTCTTTCCTTAATGTCTCTGATAACACCAGCAACTTAGTGAGCTCCTGCAGAGGCTCTTAACAGAATACTAACTTTAAATCAGGCCCCTTAGGATAGTTAGTCCATTAGGTCTTCAGTTGTAGTTCCCTCCCTCCCCTCGCTATGGACAATCTGCAATACATGCACATTTTTTGAACAATCTTGCACCAAAGATATTTATATTGAAGTGACTGTCATTTTGTATATGTTGATTGTTGTGTTTTTTTTATCTTAATGTGTGCATATGTGTAAATGTGTCTGTTGATTGTGTATATAGGATATGCAAATGTCATACATATTTTTAATACATATCTGTATACTGTATAATTTTACATTTGGGATTGTTGGAAAATCATTTGGATATCCCTGTCTGTAAACACAAACTGAGTACGATTGACATTAAAGTTGACTTTGACTTTGACTAGTTGAAGGACTCATGACTAATGGTCATGTGGGTCAGTAAGTCCTGGTTGCCCTTAACACAGTTTGGGGAATGGGGTTGGATATTTATTTCTTGTCCTCAGTCTTCCCATAGTATCCAGTTTCTGTATCCAGAGGTATGTAGGCCAAAAATAAGTTCTGCTTGTGTTGTCTCCTCTTGTTAACAGAGTAGGGAGGGTTAACTCAAAAAATGTAGTCTGTTACAATAGTTTCACGTAACAAATGTTAAATCATTACCCTAATCTTAGTAGCAAAATATAAGAGAAAATAAATGTCAATAAGATGTTGATTACCTAAGTGTACTATTAAAGACAACAGAAAAGAGGAGACTGTGGTGACCACCTATTAACACTGGGACATAATTCATCCACGGAACTGTGGGGTAGGGGTACTGTTCCTACACGGACATATTACGTGTTTACTATATGTATTGTGTGCTCTCCTTAGTTCGCTCTCTTGTCGTCCTGGGCTGCGACCCGACAACATGTCATATTCTGCTCTCTAGTAAAGTACCCTTTTACACCTTCCATTGCACCGCCTCATGACTCCATATCCTTCGGCACTACAAGACCAAGATATTTTGGATCAAAAATGTCTCATCTGCATAGAGATCGTTTTTATAGGCAAACCTGCCTTTCATTGAGCATATTCAGGCAGCACCAACAATGAAACACATGAGAACATGATACAGTGTACAAAATAATAAATGACAGGTAAAGGAGTATGAATTTCGCATCTCCTTTGACACTTGTGGTATACAGAAACATTTTTTTTTCAGCTGAAATTGTTACAATGGTGCACTGTGTTTGGGGAAGAAAGTCTTTATTCTATCAATCAACTTGTTTTGTAAAATGTCGGATTACCAAGAGCGGTATTGTTGTCACACATTGTTGTTCTAGTCAATATGTGTTTGATAACCAATGCTAGATAACATCCTATTATATAGTGCTCATTGCATGGCAGTTTGAAATGACTGAAGGCTATGTGACCGACCTTATAACAGTGCACACGTTTGTTCTTAAGAGCACCACATGTTAAAGTAATGCTACCACACATTATATTTTAACATATTTGAAATGTAGAGCAGCAGCAGTTTATTAAAGTGAGTAATATTGACTGGACGCCCCAGGTCAAAACTATCTTGAAAGCAATTATTCCACGAGGCTCTCAGTTTGACGCAAGCAGCAGGGACAGTGGACCTGCAGAACGAGGACATGTCATTGCTCCGAGAGACCTACTTACAGAAATGATTTCGTAACAACACAATAAGTATTTTCAATCAAGAACAGACCTTATCTCTGTTTCCAGGAAAGGGGTCAACGCCATGAATACATGACTACAGAGAAAGGGAGAGAAGATGTTTGCCTAAAATATTAATACTGCTATGAAAATTGTACCGAAAATAAAAGCCAACATCACCAGCTGTTAGAAGAATGATAACAGCTTTGCCATTTTTGGTTTGGATAACACACCAGAGGGAATAAAAAAAAAGAGACATTGTATACAAGTTGTGAAATGTTTACCTGCTTTGAACTTTATCAACAGAATGAATGTCAGGTGACCTGTTATTTTGGAGCAGGCGCAATACGCTATTTCCTAATTTGCTCAATAGGATGTTATTTTCCGTTGGTAAACTGAATCACCACAGGGGGGTATTAAACTGTTAGGCAGCCTCTTGGTTGGTATTAAATATGTCTGGAGGATATTAGTTATCTAGGTGATGCGGTATAAACAGCGACAGAGTCCATGCAGGGAGGACGTTTTGAGTGGATTGTTAGATAAAAAAACTCTGGTCTTTAACCAAAAGTCAACATGTGGAGTTAATCTCAATGACGTACTTACCTTATGCACGTTAACTTAAAGTAAGTAACAAACATACGGTGTGTGTGGTGCAGTGGGTTGTGCGTTGGTGTTCGGATCAGGGGGTCACAGGTTCAAACCCTACTGCAGTCAGCATGTCGTTGTGTACCTGGACAAGACACTTCACCCCAAATTGCTCCTGTGGGGTTTGCCCACAGTATTGAGTATGTAAGTCGCTTTGGATAAAAGCGTCTAACAAGTAACATGTAAAAACATACTCCTTTAAACCTCAACCACAATTATTTTTATACATACAACCAAGGATTATTGTTCAAATCCATAGCAGTTGTTTTTTTTGTTAGTGGTACCAAACAATATGGTCATGTTGTGTTACATCTTTTAGTGTCCATGTACTCATTTAAATACCTTCATTGCTTGGTCTTTCCTCTATAAGCCTTTAGGGTAAGGTTGTTAAGAAACAATCAGCCGATGGAGTTTGCCCGGTTGTCATGGTGATCATTTGAACATCCTTTATCCTGAACACTTGCTCATACATTTTAGCTTAAAAGCTGAGGTCTTTAGAAACATCTCACCATGAGGTCTACTTCACTTTGATTATAATCAATCATATTGATTATAATCATGTGATCTCCATTTGAAACATAACATTAGCTGAACATGATTTGTTTGGAAAAAGCCCACAACACAGGATGAAGCTAATGGAGATCGAACCCTCAAGAGCAGCTAATACATGCAGCTTGTGGTCATTAGGAACTGCTGTTTCCAAGGTAGAGAATGTACCTTGAATGTTAATATAGACATTTTACCACTGATCTAAAAATACACACAATACAGCCACAAGTTAGAAATCCTTTGTTCATCCCACAGCGGGGAAATATACAGCATAGCAGCAAAGGTGGCAGAAAGCAGAATAAAAATAAAGAGGTGACCACAAATTCACTTTACATGTTGAATCTGATTTGAGTTGTTGTTTAAGGCTCCATGTTTTAAGCAGCGCAATTATTTCGGCAGAGATAATGGTAAAAGTCATTTAGGCTCTCCAGGCTGTAGAGCAGCTCTGTTGTTTTGGGAAATTATCGCAATACTCCAATCTAATAAGCAAGCTGTCACTGCATAACATAACACACATTTCACGGCAAATTGTTATATGCATTACATTCATTTGATTTGCAGTCGTAATGCATACTTGTAACAAAACAGGGATGTAATAAAGATCACGGCCTCAGGCGTTTGAGTGCCATGTGATACTGAGAGTCTGAGAGATAAAAAGACTTTTCTTCTCACAGTAAAAAAAGCTGTAATGTGGTGTGGCTCAAAGCTTCAGGTGTTTGGATTTAAAGTGAGGATCCCAAGACTTAAACTCAACTTTGTGACATGGGAATGAATTATATGCTATCATCCGTCATACAGTAAGTCATCCAACTGCATATGTCTCTTATCTCCACAGACAGAGAGACAGGGATAGAAGAGAAATCCAGAGTTAGGTGCTCAGCAAACAATTGTGTTTGTATAGCTGATATGCAGTCTGTGCTGGCATTGAGTGTATACCGCCATTCACAGAAGTTAGCCAAAGTGTTAAAAAGTAGTTTTCTTTTTGTCATTTCTGAGTAATTTAAATTCAACTCTAATGATGTTCTATAACTGTCTGTGTCCTTGGGCCCACCCTGCCTTCTGCCATAAACTGAATACTTTTTGGATGATGAGTGTGGAAGCCCTGGGTGCATCAACTAAGGGTTAGCAGATTGCGGTCACACGGGGGATACATATGAGTAACTGAGGGAATCAGTTATAGATCAAGAGCATGTGGAGCTGTGCAGAGCTGAAATGGTGCCTACACTCTGATCTAATATTTAAAGTACAGCTTCAGAGTTCTCCTGGGGAATACATATTAATTTATTTACATCCACAATTTCACTTTTGCATAGAGTTTATGTTGTGTTGACTTACAATCAGGTCCAATCAAGTTCAAGTTTCTGCCTCTCGTTATAAACATCTCATTTTAAATCATGAGGCATATAGAAATGTAAAAGCTATATAATCTGATCTGCCGCAAAAGTAACTGAAAAGTCCGGTAGCAGTGGTGCACTGGTTTAACTACTCCAACTATCAAACAAGGCAGTATTTTGTCAATAGACCTGTGACCTTGTTTTACCTGTGTATACATAACCCTGCAGTTAGGTCATCGTTTGTTTACCGAACTGAGCCGCATGACGGTTTTCTAAGGGCAAGGTCTTAAGCTGAGAGGAAATCAACATGAGAACAGTTGCTCATCCCTCCCAAGTAATACAGCCTGTGGTAGACTCCAAATACGTTGTGCACATACTTATGAAATGGATGTTTTGTTATTGTACAGGAAACCAACTGTGCATAGTGCAGTATGTGTCCCTCCCACAAGGTAGTGTGTG
>CALSBZ010045308.1:225874-240987 GCA_943591055.1 Gobionotothen gibberifrons | reverse complement strand
GTGTGTGTGTGTGTGTGTGTGTGTGTGTGTGTGTGTGTGTGTGTGTGATCTTTTCCAACCCTTGACTAAGAGTATTACTGAATCAAAAAAATTGAACATTTAAGCTTACCAATAGTGCGACTTGATAATTGCTATAAAGGAATTTATGACACACAGATGTTTTTGATTATAAATTTAAAAGATTCCTGGCACACAATAAAACATGTTTGTTATTGAAGCGAGTTGTGCCTTGGGTGACTCATTTCGCTGAGTATTTCTCCTGTAAAAAGCAATATTTCAATAGAAAAGCTTTTGTCAAGCGAACTATATGCTGTTACGCGTAATTTGATAACAAAGCAATGTTTAGCCTTGAGCTTGTGAATAGGAAGCATCCTGGGTACCACTTTACAATAAGACTACCCTCATAAAGGGTTTACGAATAGTTTGTAATTCATTTATTAATTGGGTTGTGAACACTTTATAAATCATTAATAAGCTTTTATAAGAAATGAGATAAACAGGGCGACTGTGACCGGTTGCTTGCCAAATAGTGAGCCCACATTTATCTGTACTGCTAAGTCTTATATTGGCTACTTAGCTTACTTTGTCTTCTTCATCAGCCAGCATCCTTGGTATCTGTTGCTCACTGAGATTATTCTCGCTAAGTAGCCAATATAAGGCTTAGTCATCTTGCCAAATAGTGAGCCTGGGTTGATGTATGAAAACTATGTTAGAACTGGTTTATGAATTAGGTTGTAAACACTTTATTAAATCATTACCTAATTATAAACCCTTCATGAATCCTTTATAAGGGTTGTCTTATTGTAAAGTGGTACCGCATCCTGTGTCGGTGAATTTATGAAATGTTCAAAACCTTTCACCTCCGAACAACCTGAGGCAATTACACTAAACAAAATATCATTCTCAAAGACACAATATCAGTTTGAATGGCTTCATAATATTGCATTACATCAGATTGCATTTAGCTACCAATTTTATTTAAAATTAAACATTCTCAGAGTTTTTCCATTTGACCCACTTGGTCTCTCTAGTGTTTTGTTGTTAATTAAGTCTAGTTTGTTCTAAAGGGGCCCAACTAAGCTTTTGTGTGTTTATCCTTTCCTGTAAATGGTCTGCAAAGACTTAAATCCCAAAGATCCCTCCAGAGGGAGTTTCTCTCCTAAACGCCTCCATTGGACTCCTTTTGTTTACTTTATAAAAGTGTAACACTTGCGCTTCTATTGGCTAGCGTTCCAAAACAATGTACTTGGTAGGCTAAGGGGCTGGACATAACCAAACAGTTGACCAATCACAACAGAACCTGCTAGCTAACCAATCAGAGCAGACTGGGTTCTGGTTTCAGACAGAGGGTGAAAGTATGAGAAAAATAAAGAGCTTTTTGAACATTAAAGCATGGAGACATGTCCCAGTAGAGACACTACATACCAATATGAACCTCAAAATGAGCACAATATATCCTCTTTTAACTTTATAATTGTTTTAAGGTGAGTCTGACTTGCTCTTAACGACTGTTTACTTCATGAAACACAACCCAACAACGTTGTGTGTTTTGCATAGATGCTACAATGCACATGGACAGCCAAATAATGCAGCCATCCCCGCCCCTGTCTACCACCTCTCAGAAAACATCCTGTCCTGCACACACTCCCCATGGGTGAAGATGTTATATGTGACTGCCTTGAGCTTGCTCTTCCTCTCTGCCCCGCTGACCACCAGAGACCTCAGATCTTCCCACAGAGTAACAACCCATTATTTTTGCTTTCTGTCAGGCTTTCACTGCACTGAAGGAGGTGAGAGCCACAGATAGAAAGTATCTTGGTTCTGAACAACTCCAAACTCTCATCCAGACAGATGGTAGGTGAGATGAAGAGAGGATAACACATCTCACAGACTCCATTTATTGTGCATTGCTTGTTGTAGATTGGCGTGATCTCTCACATGATTGGCCGATGCATCTTCCGTTGTTGCACCAATGATCTTAGTTTGAGGTGTATGTGGTGCTTGGGTTATGGATGTTGTTGTGGTCAGAGGTAATTACTTTCAGGAGTCTGTTTTTCTCACAATATGAACCCCAGAGCAGAGTTGTTCTTGACTGATGTGCAACAGGCATACGAACACAACAAAAAAGCAATTATCCTTTCTTTATCTCAGAAAATCTATAAATCAGCATTCTTTTTCCTGCGCTTTCCTGCTCAAAATATATCAGATGTGTTTCAGAGTCAAAAATATGTCATTTCATGCTTCAGCTGATACCTCTAATTTGTTGGTGGGCTTCAGTAGCTGTGCAGTGTGAGAGGAGTTGTATCATGTTCACACTCAGTAGACTGTAACTAACATTTCACTTTTGTTGTCTTCCTGAACTTTCCCCCGGCCCTCACTGGCACACTTGGTTAGAAAAGATAACATGGGTATCACTGAACCATGAAGGTAGCAGCAATAACGGCCCGTCCACACTACAGCTTAAAAAAAAGCTTGGAGCTGGGCGTGTCTGAAGCTTGGGGATTTTTTGCGAGCACCGCGACCAACAACCTATCACATGAATCTCCCGCCCCCGACATACAAAGCAATAGCAATGTTAAAACGAAGTAAACTGTATATAAAATCCCCAAACAGGCGAAAACCTACCAGTTTCACCCACTGTCTCTGCCACCTCCCCCCATGCCTGGTTCCTCCGGTTGTATCCCGGTAAGTTAATAGGGACTGGTCATAAAGAACCGGGTGATTTGCTACCGCAATAAGTAATTTCTCCTCCGTTTTTTTTTTAAATATAGAAATGAACGGCGGGATATCTCTCCCAGCTTAGACACGGTTTGATTGGCTAGGGCTTGAGCTGTCAGATTTTCAGAAACGGGATTTGATTGGCTGGCGCTGGCTTCTCCGGCTTCTCCAGCGTCAGAAGTTGAACAATTTTCAACTTTTGAAGCCGGAGACGCCGGAGAAGTTCAGCCAAGCTACCCACAATTCAGTTTGGCGAAAAGCGAGGCAACGTGACGTCACCCCATTCAAAGTGAATGGGCAGACGCGTTGGAAGCTTTTTTTGAAGCTGTAGCGTGGACGGGCCGTAAGACAGAGGAGACACAGTTGGCCATATTAACTGAAATGGATGGTCATAAACCTTAATACGGTGTCATCTCAGTGCAGGACATACACGTTTACAGACATTTCACCTCCGACTCTAAGCATTGCACAATTTGTCCTGTTTCTGCATAATCACGATGTTCAGAGGAGTCTTCAATATAACCCTGACTCTTGAGACAACACACCTACGTTCAAACCCATTGTGGCTTGAAATAAAGCCAGTAGCTTGAAATCTTCTCAGCCATACATCATTATCCGGTCAATAAGCTATTGATCCACGGCCACGTTCAGGCTTTTTATATGTCATCTACGATATCAAAGCACACACAGAAAATAAACACAATTTCTTTTAGTAAAAATCTATAGCCATTCATTGCAATGAGAGAGCAACCTTGTATAAACCGTTACAGTTAATTGGAAAACAAGCACGATTGCACACACTTTGAAAGCGACAGGTTTTATCTTCCCTTCTTGTGGTCTATACATTTCCAACATAATGGCCATGTTCCTTTGAAGCCCATGTATCAATTTCCATTGTGACTGGTTCCATATGGACTGAAGGTCAGAGAATTGTGAGCTAGTGTGTGTAAACAAATCAAGACAATGATTGGGAAAATGTGATGTGACAAGTGCAAAGCCGTTAAGATAAAAGACTTAATCTGAAAACAAAATGGGCTTTTACAGAAATCATAGAAAACACAATGTTTTGTTGAATGACTTGAGGATGTCCAAAACAGTTTTTACATAAATATACAGTGCAGAATCAAAATGTAACAAACATAGGAAATCGGATAAAGGACTTAAAGCTTAAACTTCCTTAAACCAGAAAAATCCTCCTGTCCCCTTCGGCGCTGTCACTAAGTGCCAAGATTCATGTACAGTTGAAATAAACCAAGTCATCCTTTGAGTGTTCTTTGCCATTATAGGTATTTGCCTTTTTGCAGATAAACTAAAGCAATGTTGCCCGGTAAACCAAAAATAAAAGTGTTCACTGGTGTTCTTTTGAATGTAAAATGTGCATACAACTCAAAGACAAAGTTTAGAAATATGTCTGGTTTGGTTTTATTTTTGGACATTTCATTTGATTTAGTTTTTGGTGCTAAAATGGGATGTAAAAGAAGTCCTTTGAAATATCTTGTCCACTAGTGGGGCTTTTTTATCTACAAAATGTACATGTATGGTTCCCTGTTTAGTTTGAAATGTGCCCACACATTAAGACATGCCCCTGTCAAAGTCACTTTTAACACTTAACCACATTACAACAGTAATGTGCAGAAGGCGTATCAGTGCGCCGAAAAGGACAGCAAGCTGGCAAACATGGATGTAAACAATGCACAATGTAATATATATAAAAAAGGCCATTGAAAATATAATAATATAGATTTAATGTATATAGTTATATAAAATATGACTGACTCTCTATACTGAAAACTAAACCGAATTGTGTATCTACTCACAAGACATCAGGAATAAAGAAAAAACTGTCAATACTTATTTTGTATATCAATGTTGTCCTTAATCCATTGTGAAACATTCATAAAAACAGCTTCGATGCAGTTATTGACTCCAGTAGATTCATCAGTTATAGAACGAATATTTTTAGCATGAACCAGCGTCACACTCCCAAAGGCCAGGCTATTTTCTGAACTCAATCCCACTTTCTTGCATTGAGCGCAGTCTGACATTCATAAACTTTTTTTTCAATAAGCTTTTCTTGTTACTACATTAAACTGAGGCAAGCAGCACAAACTGTCTGAGAAAAACTGCAACATTTAAAGGTCCCATGTCATGCTTTTCCAGTTATTACCCATCCCCTTGTGTGTTATGAAGGTTTTTCTGCATGTAAACGGTCTGCAGAGTCAAAACCCTCAAAGTACACCCTGTAGCGAGTAAAACTCTAACACAGAAAATACCTGTCTATGTAGGTGCGCCTACAGTGAAAGCAGACCTACAGGCGGGACGTTGCGCAGCGAGCCACGCAACGTCCCGCCGACCCGGCACCCAGACCCCACGCAGCATTCTCATCTGTTTGTCATTACTGGTGTCATTTTCTGGTTGCTAAGTAACGCCATTGTGACACATAATCACTGATGTTCCGCTGTAACGGTGGTAGTCTCATCACAACAGAGTGGGCGAGCTGACCAATCAGAGCACAGTGGGCTCACAGGGAGGAGGGGCAGAAGCTCCAACAAGCCGTTTAGGACAGAGAGTGAATACACATACTATACAGAGATGCTGAGAAACCAATGTGAGTTTGGAACATTTCACAATGTAAATATATTCTAGTAGACCTCAACAATGGAATTATGACCAGTAGCAATGGCCATGACATGGGACCTTTTAAGTAAGTTTCTTCTTACTGGAGCATTATTAAAATCTACATTTTAAAATAACACAATCTAAATGTACTCTTTTGATATGCAGGAAGACCTTACAGTGGTGTTATTGGAGCATGTAGTTTTACTCACTCTTATTCAGTCATCAACACTTTTAAACTTATTATGAAGTGAATGCTCTTTTTGAGAAAAATTAGCATCTCTGCTGTTAGTGGGCAGCCTGAAATATTCTCATCTATGAGGTATGATACTGCACCATAGACTGTAGAGACTTTAAAGCTGTCAACCCTTGAAGAGGACACGGAGACCATTGATTGCAGTACGCTCCAATACAGCAGTGGGTTGTTAGCTCTGTGATGTGCACCCGAGCAAACGATTGAAGAGCTGCTCACAGACCCTGTCTCTGTCTAACTCTCTTTTAAGATATCATAAAAGACACTGCCATGGCTGCCTTTTGTACAATCTCTGTCTTTTGATCCTCGTCTTCTCCACCTCTTCAGCGAGAGCTTCCATAGCAGATTTGTGAGTTATTTGAAAGGGAAAAAAAACTAGGGAGAACATTAAAGAGACCCTTGAGGGCTTTTGGGGGTTTACCCTTTCCTGTAGTGTGTTATATGGTTTTCCTTCATGTACATGTTGTCTGGAAAATGCAAAAATCTTTCTCTCCCACCCTGCCTTAAACCCCTCCATTGGACTCCTTTGTCTACTTCTGTAACATAAAGACATCACTATGTAACACTTGCGCTTCTATTGGCTAGTACTCCAACACATTATACTTGATAGGCTAAGGGGTTTTACAACTTTAGCGAATGACCAATCACAACAGAGCCGGCCAGACTGGGCTCTGGTTTCAGACAGAGGGTGAAAAGAGTGCTGCAGTTAAGTTTAGTATGAGAAACAGAATGACCTTTTTGAGCATTAAAGCATGGGAACATGTCTCGTGACAATTAGCATAAAATAAAACTATAAAAAAATAAACGTTTAAAAGTTAACGTAACAAAATCTGCATTTCAAATATAAAAAGACAAAAAGACCTAAATGATTTATACTGAAGACATGCCATATGATTAATTTTTAAAGCAAAATAGCCTATCAACGCATTCAAAAAGGTACATTTGCCTTCCTCAACCTGGTGGAAGCTTCTTTCCACTCACTGCCTTTTGTTCATCATCTTGAAACCCATATCAGTGTTATGCTCTTCCGAAAGAAATCGTTTGAGGTCCATTTTTGCAGGGATAACATCAGCACTTACTTCCTTCATCAGTTCTTCATAGGGAGCTGACATGTCCACTATCTTCTCCATTAGTGTCCACTGGTTTACTATCAGTGTAACTGGAAGGCTACACCGTTGAAAGGACTCCAAGAGACCTCTTCTGCTCGAGAGCTCTGCACTATGCAGTGTTTTCTGTTCCATCTTGCACATATTGCTTTCGGCGCTTGACTTGCATTATCTTATCGATGTGGTTTGAAAGGAAGGTGGTGAATGCTACCTTTTGTACCACTATCTTCCTTAAATTAGCTTTTGTATTTTTGATATATTTTGATGCACTGAGAAAGTAGACCCTTGTGAGCATATTTGAAATGAAATGTATAGAATAAAAAAACATAAGCATGAGAATAAAACCAATTAAGCTCATATCTTAGATGGAAAAAGTAGGTGAGGTATACAACACATCATTATATATATATTCTTATGGTTGGATGAATGCTATCCTATTAATTGATGGTAATCTTCATTTTCCTTACCTTTTTGTTTTTGCCCATATAGTACTCCCATATGTACAATCAGCTGGAGCAGGTGCATCATGCAGCTCACGCCTTTTACCCACTTATCATTCTTTTTTTTCATATTGGTTCCACTAAATGATATGATTTAGTTGCTTGCCTATTTCCTAAGTGTTCAGCATCTTCTCAATAGCCTGTTTTACATGCTCTGGTGGTATGACACCCATGAAACTGACAAACATGCATTTACCTTTTGCACAATTTAAATCAAAAGTGGAGTCAATCCATTTTGCAGTGAGGCTAAGCAATCACATATCACATCTGATAAAAGACCTTGTAAACATTTGTATTCTCTATCTCAATGATTGGCTGGTGTTCCAAAGCAATGAATTCAATGCATAGAAAGAAAATCCACCATTGTTTGTTGCTTTGATGTGGACTTTATTGAGTTACCTGAGTAAACTCAATATATTTCATTATGTGTTTAGGTGTCTACCTTGCAACATGCTTGCATTGCAGACATTACAAGTGGCTGTTGGACTACTTTTGTTTTCCAATTGTGCTCCAAGTCCATTTACTGCTGATTTGAAACAAAGGATAAGTCTTAGGCGTATTCTCAATATTCCCAATATTCCCAATACTCATTCATTAGAACATGCCTTGATAGGCCAGAATCATAATATAATTGTACTACTTTAAGGCCCCGGCCGCACGAGGACGATAACGGTCGTATCCGCTGCAGCTCTCTATCGTAGACGGTTCGGCCACACGAGGCCGACATGGAGACGCATAAAACGATAACGATAACGGGTCCCAAGGTGGGTAGATCTGCAAACGAAACGCTCTGGGGGGCAAACGGCTCCGTGTTTACGCTATACGATCATTTCCTGATAACGATGAAGCAATTATAGCCCCGCCTCTCCCACGTCTCCTGCTCAGAGATCAGCTGCTGGGCCGTCAGAAGAGGGGGAGGAAAAGAGAGGCTCCGTTTTGTATTCTTATATTATTATTATAACAGGACAAGTCGTTATCAATTTGTTTTAAAGCTCAATAAATAACAAAGAAGACCTTTGACCGGCCCTTTTCTAATTTTGTCCGGAAGATTTCAACTTTAACTGACATGTTGACCGGCGAAAAAAAATCTGACTGAAACTCTGCCGCATGGTCCCCTCGTCCCTTGGAAGAGGCGGAGGGGGAGGGAGAAAAAGAGCCAGAGCGTCCACAGCGGAGAATAAACAGAAGCGCAACCATGGCAACCATGGCAACGGCAGGAAGTCTTCTTCGCTGCTTTTGTGGCAGGAGTACAGCGCCACTTACAGGCCCGGCATATGTATTACAGCGTCTCCAGCGCTTTCGAGCGGTCTCGTGTGAACGTACACGTTTCTGGTGCCTGTTGCGTGTGGACGGAAGGCTTTTTTAATATCGATTTCGGTCCGTTTTTGTTATCGTTCTCGTGTGGCTCCAGCCTAAGTTTGAACTCTGGCTCCATTTTATTAATATCCTAATTTAAATGAATGTTTTTTTTCTCAATAGACCTTTTTGTTTTCTGATTACTGTGGTGCCTTTTTTTAAATAACGTCTAATTGATGTATGTTGTGCTATGTGTGAGTTTGTGTGATTTATACATTGCAAGACATATTGCACGCGCCCTATGAAAACATAGAAAATAACACTGTTGGCCCCAAACAAATTGCTTTAGCAAAAAGTTATTATGTTTTAGAAAACATTGATTAATCATACATGCAGCGACAATCACAGAATGACAGCTATGGGGTGGCCGGCCCTACATGACATTTTGTTTTAGTTTCGGTGCTCACACGTTTCGATGCAAAATCTCATGGATCTTTAAAAATAGCTTTGTTAATGTTACTACTGACTTATACTTACACTTAGGATACATATTTTCTTAACATTGTCACCAGACTATACCAGCTGTGGCTTACATATCTCAACCTCCATTTTGGGTCAGGTTTTGAAGGGTTTTTCAACGCTGTATCTACATCAGCTGTTGGTCAGAGTTTGCAGGATATCAAAGGCAAAAACATTGTATTAAAGATGAAATGTTGTTTTTTTACCCAGGGATTTGCTGAGAAAAAGAATAAATCACCGACACCCAAAGTGAGGAGGATGAAAGTATGTTGAGAAGAAAGCACTGTTGATATAGTTCGCTGGGAGGATGATACAATACTAACAGAAAACATCTTACACCATCTTGTCATCATAGACCTACCACTGTCAGAGCAATGAAAGGGGATATGAATGCACACAAATGTCCATATCAGAAAATATGCTCTGAATAACACGTTTTTGGTGGCAGGAGCTCAGTCTGTAGGGACTTGGCTTGGGAACCAGAGGGTCGCCTGATCAAGTCCCGATTGGACCAAGGACAGATATGGACTGGTTGCTGGAGAGTTGCCGATTCGCCTCTTGTTGTCCTCAAATTTGACATTGGATAAAATACCTTGTAGAAAATGATGTTGTCTATCTCAATGATTGGCTGGTTCTCCAAAGCAATGAACTGAATGCGTATCATTTTTCAAAGGAAACACCATTGTTTGTTGCTTTGGTGTGGACTTTATTGAGTTACTGTACCCGAGTAAACTCACAGTATTCCATTGTGTGTTTAGCTGTCGGCTTTGCAACATGCTTGCATTGCAGACATTGCATTGCATAAATGTGTCAATGTCAGAGCAATGAGCAGATATAAATGCAAACAAACACATCAGAAATGTGTGCTCTGTCAAGTTTTACATGGCAGGACCTCAGTCTGTTGGGACTTGGCTTGGGAACCAGAGGGCTGCCTGTTCAAGTCCTTATTGGACCAAGTGCATATGGATTGGTTGCTGGAGAGTTGCAGATTCACCTCCTTGGCACTGCTGAATTGTACTTGTCAAGGCACCAAACCTCCAAATGCTCGTGGGGGCCATGGCAGCCTTCTTCCTCTGACACCTCTCTAGTAATGTCTTTGTGCATTTGGGCCTATGTGTGTGATATGTTGCCAAAATGACATTAGTGCAAATTGAATGTCTGCTGATAAAGTATGTTTCTTATGTTTCTTTACAATTACATTACAATCAGTTGTGAGGCTAGTGATTGGTTTTAGGGCATCTGCTTAGTCTCGTTTGTGATTTATTTTAGAGCCTCCGAGTTGCATTCCCCCCGCACAAGTCTTAAATAACATTGTGATCATAGTCCCCTCTGTTGTTGCTTCATTAAGTGTGTTTTCATTATTGCAAACAATTACAAATCAATGATGCAAACATAAAGCAGACTAGGATTAATAATTTGCTCTCAATGCCTCAACCATGTTAATGGTATGTGGAGCTTGTTGGGACCCTTTTATACAGTCAACATTTAAAATATAAGGGTGATCTAATGGTTTGATATGAGACGTTGATGTAATCAGGAACTTTATTATCATTATATTTATAGGTCGGAAAATACATTCTGAGGGATATCCAAAAATGTTAACAGTATTAACAAAAGCAGATGTTCTCTGTATGTGTGTATCGTGCCATGCGCCCACGTGTGTGTGTGGGTGCTACCTCGTGCATATGATGGGGAGCCACATTATTTTCCATTGTACACTTTTTCTAGTATTGCTCCAAACAAATGCTGTGCAGAATTCAAATGTGCCTCTCTGCCCTTGTATGGCATATCAACTCCAATGAAGACAAACCGGGACAGAAACAATTTCAAGAACATTTGTGGATTAAACTCAATGTATGAAAACGGCTTGAGTGCAAAACCTCAGCTCTTTGAGTCCATCTTTTTCAACACCCACTCTATTTGTTCTTACTGCGCTTGCTTCAGTTGGTGTGACACAGGTAATCCTCCTAGAGAAGATTACAGTATGGTTCAGTGAAGAATGAGGAGAACCAAACGGAGTTGATATTTCCAGGTCGTATTGTTGAACACATTTGCGTCACTTCAAGCCCATTGTGCAGAGCCGGTCATTTTGAAATAAACATCAAAGGACTTAAAGCCGATGATGTGTTTTTCTCAGAATTGATTTATCCAACTTTGTTCCAGTGTAGCATTCACAAAAGCTTTCTCCTGCAGACTGTATTTGCATGTAATATAATAAAGCATGGCGGTGCAAAGGCAAGGTTGGATGTGTCTTTGAAGTAAGTGCTCCCACTCGCGTCTGGCAGACAGGAGTTATTCAATTCCCCTGCACTCTGTTACATCCTTCCTTCCTGCTCAATTTCTCGCCGATGGTCGTTATTTCTTCTAATCCTTGGCTGCTCCTGGTCTCTTGGACGCCTAGCAGGCTCATAATTATAATCATATGCATTCGAATATTTACTTTCAACCTCTTCTGTGTCAAAACTAGCATTGTGATCCATGTTTATTCATACGGTAGACCGGCCGCTCTCCCCAATGTTACGTCACACGCGGGAGGTCACGTGGGGAGGCTTTTTTTATGCGGAAGTAAAAATGTCTTACAAAAACGACGCCAGATGTCACTGTAGTGTATATTTATGTTTATCTTTTGGAAAATCTAGCGTATACATCATTTTCCTACACATGTATTCACTGGTGTCTCTAACCTGTAAGTTGCACTTTAAGATACTTTTTCTGGTCGTTTTATGGCTTTATTTAAAAGACAAGCAGTGGCAAAAGAAAGAAGTGAAAGGAATGATATGCAGCAGAAAGGTCCTGCAAGTCAGGAATCAAACCATGGACACTCAAGGCATGTCAGGGACTTTGTAGGCTCATGTTGTCTGCACCCTCATCACTATTGTCGGGCCCGTGAGTGGAATTTACTATGGCTAATATCTACTGCAAAGTATTGAGCCTAGAATAGCTCTCTAGCCCAATTAAAATGGACATATTTCTCTTTATGGCTCATTGATCATATCTTTACCCTTGAGAATACCAGAACAAAGGAGGCGTGTGACGCAGTGGATTAGTGCGTATGTGTTTGGATCAGGGGGACACAGGTTCAAACAACACTGCAGTCAGCATGTCGTTGTGTCCCTGAGACACTTCATCCCAAATTGCTCCTGTGGGGATTGGCCTCAGTATTGAGTATGTAAGTCGCTTTGGATAAAAGCGTCTAACAAGTGACATGTAATGTAATTTCTTTGGGTCCTTGGGTAAGTAAGTCAAACTTTATTTATATAGCACCCTTCTCAACACGAATGTTCAAAGTGCTTTACAGGCAGTACACAATACAACATACAACTATAACATGTAGAATAAAAGGCATAGGATAGGATAAAACACCACAGCTACAAACTCACCTCCTCCGACGCCCCAAAAGCCTGTCGGAAAAGGTGAGTCTTTCGCTGCCCCTTAAAAAAAACACAGCTGCTACTCTGTCCTAACAACTACCTTATTACATTCCCCTTGGCTTCCCAGCTAGTGACTGATAGGATTGTTTTGTTTTTTGTTTTGGACAGGAGAATGCCTTCATTAGAGATACAGAGTTTGAGGGGGAGATAGAGGGGATGACATTTCCTGAAGTCCAGCTCTAACCACTGAGCTATCAGATGTTTTGAATGAACACGAACAGGATATTGAAAGCTACAATTGGTCTGTGTGTAATAGAGACAGGAACATGATCTGTTTAGGATGCTGCCAGGAGCAATCGTATCTATTGTCTGAGATGATGTATTATTATTTATAGATCTGACGTGGGTCAATTTGATGAAAATGCACACCAAAGTGTTCCAGGACACAGAACACTAATCCTACCTAGTCACTGCCAAATAGGTGAAGGAAGGGTTGTTATCAGAAATATATATATTATAAGTCCTGTCTGTGAGACTTCAGTTATCTGTATCTCTTTGAGTTTGACTTCAAATAGCGGCAGGCTAAATCACATTGTTCCCACAGAACTGTAACTTTTCTCACTTATTTTCAATTATGTGATTCATTAGGGCTCAGTCTGTTTGTGCTAACTTTTATCACGATAAAATGAGCCGCAAATTAATCTTTCTTTGAAGCCATAGTTCAAAGTGACTCTGTGAACTTCTGATAATTGCAAAGTTTATCAAACCGTGGATTGATCTATGGTTTTCTTCCAGTTCTAATTACACTGTTGACTGAAAATAATATAAACTGGTGAATAATTGTAAAAAGATTGGGTTCCTCTGTGTGGGCTCTTAACCATGCGTGGCTTTCATAACTGTAGATAACTGCCACCCAACAACTTTGAAGATTGAATTTATGGATAGAAAGGAAAAAATCTATGAATTCTGTCATTTGCTTTCTCCGATGAACTTCACCGTTACTCCCTCGAAAGGTCGACCTTTGCTAGGCACAGCAAGTCTTTCTCCACACTGGTGGTGGTTTATTTTCAACCTTTCCAAAACCAACAAACTAGAAACTGCCTTTGGGGTTGGGATCACACCAGCCGGGATGCCAAATCTGGCCAGGGGCATGATACAATGAAAACTACAAACCTGTAAAGTTGTGTGACTGCATCTTGCAAAACAGACAGAAGTATAAACATCTGAGAATTGTTTAAAACCTCTTCTGTCGCAGTTCCTGCTACAGTAACAGAATCCAGGAGCACATTTTGCCATGATGACACACACAGACTCGTAAAATGAAAGTAATACCAGCATTGCTCTGTAGTGTGTAACAAGTACATGTGTTTATCTGCTCTAACTGCTGCATTATATCCAAGGACAAGAGATCATACACTTGTATCAACGATAGCAAAGCTAGTTTTGTTTTCACTTTGTGATTGTTTGTGTGTGACATCATGTGTTCCTGGAGACGGCTGTTAAAGCGGATAGCCAGTTTCAGTTATTTGCCAGGTGTCTGTAAATGGAGAAAATGTGTCAACACAATAGCGTTGCAACCATGCACAATGCAGTTACAAAACGTTACAGATGTGTTAAAATGTAAAAGAAGAGAGTTATTTGAGGCTGAACAAAGGGGCCAGAAGCAGGGGCCACAGTTTATTCACTGTTATCTTTATCAGCTCCTTTGTGCTCTTTATCGGATGTGAGAAAGTTAACAGTTAACTATTGGCACACATTTGAGTCCTCGTCCTAAAACCAATCTTGTTATCCATCCATCCATCTTCTCCCGCTTATCCGTGGTCGGGTCGCGGAGGTAGCAGTTCCAGCAGAGAGCCCCAAACTTTCTTTTCCCTGGCCACATCAACCAGCTCTGACTGGGAGATCCCAAAGCGCTCCCAGGCCAGCGAAGAGATATAATCCCTTCACCCATCTCGTTATGTCAAATGCAAAAACATACATCTTTAAAATTGGAACTGTATGTAGGCGAAGCATCCAAACAAGGCTATGCTAAAAGGGGTAATTCAGTAAATGTTTTAGTATCATAGTGCCAAGTAGCCCAGCAATACAAGAACAGTGCAGTTTCTGCCACCGTTATCATTAGCAAATGTTCAGCTCGATGGTGAAGTTGCACTAAACATCCTTCATCCTGTCGAAAAGCAACATGTTGTTCGATGTTCCAGCCTTTGCACGATATGTGCAGTGCTTTGGATCTTAAGTAGCAGAGACACAAGAGGGTACGCCTGTCCAATCAGAGGGCAATGCAGTCTCATTGAATTAGAGATTTCTATTATAGGGGATTTGAGTGTATGTCCTTTAGGATGGAAGAGCTTTTGTATTTGTCTGTTGCTTCAAGAGCATTGCTTTTCTCCTCTGTTTGTTGTTTTCAGGTGTATCTTCTGACTCTCTTTGAGCTGCTGTTGGCTTTTAGACACTATTGTGCCACACAGTGATTTTGTGCACTATCTTAGCATGATGGTGAAGGGATCCATCACCCTTTAGTTTGTTTTCCAGTGATTTGTTGTGACACATATTCCTGCAGAAAATAAGACTTCCTTTCAGTGTGCTATATGTCGCATTTTTTTTTAACCGTGTGGCATGTCTGTTTGCACTGCTGGCTTAGGTGTGTTCTGTACACAAATAAAGAAAAACAGGCTCAAATAACATTGATTTTCATACCTGAAATTGGTTTCTTAGGTGCCTGCTTCAACATGAA
>CALSBZ010045308.1:202612-214568 GCA_943591055.1 Gobionotothen gibberifrons | reverse complement strand
TTTTTCATTGAAGAGGAAATATTTTCATTTTGTGTCTCTTCTGTGACATGTTTACATGCTTTAACCCTCCTGTTGTCTTCGGGTCAAATCTGACCGATTTACTACTTTCATCAATCATAACTTTTTAGTTTTACATTCGATTGCATTAAGGCTTTATGATATCCTTCACAGTAGACATTTGAACATATACAATTGCTGATCACCACTTTCATTGAATTTTGGATGATTTAGTCAACTTTGTAACAACCATGGTGTTCCCGCCATAAAGAAAAGGAATTAGTAACCATCCGGATCAGATACAACACACACATAAACACACACACACACACACACACACACACACACACACACACACACACACACACACACACACACACACACACACAGAACAATTTGACACATTTCCCGCTCTTACGGTATGTGCCCATCCCCCCACATGGATCACACCTGCACAATACATGTTCAGTGTCTATTCTTTGTATATTTACTGCAGTTTTTCATGTATACCAGTAGTCTGATACAATATGTACAGTTTGAAAGGGTGTTAAATGAAATTTGGTGATGATTAATGGTTTTTGTGTTAATGTAATAGCAGTTAAAACAGGACCGGTTAAATTTGACTGCGAACACCAAAGTAAGGGGGGGGGGGAAACAAAGGCAATAGGAGGGTTAATGTTCAAAGAAAGAAAAACTCCCTCTGGAGGGAACCTTAGGATTTTAGCCTTTGCATACACAAAACCTATACATGGGACCCCTTTAATGACTGCCCCGTTGCACAGAATCATTTAAAGATGAGAGAATGACTGGCTGGCTAATGTATTTTAAATGGCCGTTGCCTGAGAAGCAGAAGCAGCACAGAGGCATACGGATTATTTATTGCCGGAGGTTGGAAGATACAGTATCTAACAGCACCATTGTCTAGAGTTGATGGATAGTTGGAAACTTGTGAGGAGTCTTTTCTGGAATCTGGATGTGTGGCAGGTCTGCACAAAACAGAGTCCTCACAGCAGTTTATTCTGACTGCCTCAAAATCTCACAGGGTATGAAGTTTAAGTTGAGTTGCTTCCATAGGTGTCATTTACACCGGGGACCATTTTTCTAAGTGGCTGATTTTGTCCCAGTTACTTTTTTTAAAGCATTATTTGTTAACAAAAATGTAAAATAAATGTGTGCATCAAGAAATGTTAACTAACCTTACATTCAAGTTTTGTAGAAAGATAAAGAATTTTGTCATCTGTTTTTAAAGAACATTAAAGCATGTAAACGTGTCACATTTTCGGATGTGTAATTAAGTAGATTATTTATTTATACATAATTTAGAATCCGTAATATTTGTGTATATCAATTTGACACTGATTAATTTTGTATTGTATAATAATTCTCATGTTACATTTTTTGTATTGTTTTATACATCCGAAATAAATCAAATCAAACAGTTGAAGCACTTACTACAAATATGACTCTGAAAATGTGCATTATAGGGCCCATTAAATGATCTTCTATGACCTCAAACTGATCCCGCCTGAATATCGCCCAACGTGTTTATGTTTCAGACTATTTAAACTCCTTCTGAGCCCCTATGTCCCAACACAATAAACAGGAAGTCATGCCCTTGGTTGCTTCAGTGAAAACTCACCTCAAGTTATTTCCCTGCAGGAAGCTGTTCTCACAATGTTGGCAAATGTCCTATACAGTTCAGCGTTGTTCAAACATCATTTCTCCTGATGTAAGGATTTGCTTTTTGTTTTTTTATATAGTGTAAACTTGATATCTTAGAATATACGTTTAGTATATTCAGGATTTGAATTGTTGTTTGAACAAAGCAAGACATTTAGAGTTGAGCGTGAAGTTCATAATTGACCTTAGAAACAGTAAGGGATATTAACTCAAGGTGTATTTAAAAGATTTCATTTACATCTCACAGTCTTCCTCAGCAGTTGCCAGAAAAACAGCAGCAGCACAGTGACTAAGGATTATTTCCTGGCTGAAGTTGCACCAGGGTCTTAAAAAAAAGGTGACGGATAGTCGGAAAATCACTTTGGAGGAGAGTGGAAACGGGACTTGGATGTTTTGCAAGTCTGCCCGGGCAGGATAAATGGTTCTCACAAGCAGTTTGGTCCGATTTCCTCAAACGCTACATCAAAGTCTTGCAGGGATTCAAGTGAAAGCTGAGTTGCTTCTGTACTGACCTGGGAGTAACACACCTCAAGGTTAAAATAATTATTTCTCTGCAGGTTGTTGTACCCTTAATGCTAGCCTAGTTTGTGATTTCTAGTGAGGAAATCGTTTTTTAGGTAAATAACTCTTTGAGTAAATATTTAGGCAACTTTTTTGTTCCAATTGCTTTTCTTTTCTCTTATTATGTTAATGTAAATTAATTATATTTAGGATTTGGATTGTTGAGACATTTCAAGTTGAGTTAACATCTTGAAACAATCTTAACTCACAACCTTTAAGTTCGCTCAGACTAAGTGTTGGTTTCTGCTTAATCAGTACTTTTGTACACCGCTTGTTTTTAACGCAAGTTGCCTGACTTCTTTGGAAATTCAAAAGGGTTTATAGACGGTCTGAATGTCGCAGTCAAAGTGCGTCATATAGAGTTATGCAACATGATTAAATATGTTTCAAATGACATGTTTACCATATGTTCTTGAAGGCATGAACAATATTGCACATAGTTGTTCATGTGAAGAGTGGTCAAAATGGAAACAAAGAGAGAGAGGTTCAAACCCCTGAGGCTTTCTAACCCCTGCTCGCCAATCAAAGTGAGAACATCAGAGTCAACATCAGAAAAGTGTCATGGGACTGTGTTTCCCTCATCAGGGGCCTCATTTATAAAGCGATATACGCTCAAAAAATGGCGTACGCCAGTTTCTACGCAATGTTTGCGATTTATAAAATAGTAACTTGACGGGAAACCGTGCTGTCCTCCACGCAAACTCTAACCCATGCGTACGCACTAAGCACAAAAACGTGAGAGACGAGAAACTGCGACACCGTTGGCAGAAGGAAGAATGGAGAGAAATATGTGGAAATAATACCATAAATAAAATGTTACGTCTCATTTATCATATAGGAAGAATTCATTTTCACAAATTGATTAAAGCCAATCTTAAAATGATCTAACAAACGCCTGTTTGAGACTCCTCAGTGCACACAAAAACATAACTTGGAGAAATAAATAAATACGGATATGCAATTTAAAACCACCTTGAATATTGTGTTAATGTTATAAAATGTTTTCTCATAAATGATGCGGTAAGCAGGAGGACAGAATTACGTCTAAACTGACGCCGTTTTGCATTTCTATTGGTTGTAGGTACGAGCATGGTTATATGTTTAATACATGTTTAATCGTGTTTTATGCCGTTTGCCAAGACTTGATAAGTCGCTCGTAAAACACAGGAGGTATGGAAACTAAGAGCACCATATGTGGTAAATTGTACAGCTAATATAACACAACACATTGTATTTCCTTATTGGTGGATATAGAGTTGCTGCGGAGGGAGGGGGGGGTGAGATGCACAGGCTGCAGTGGAGACGCTGCGCAAACCCCCAAATACAAAAACATAATTCAGATCCAGTCGTCATGACTCCACTCCGGAGGGATTCCCCGATCATTTCTTAGAGTTTCTCATCAAGGGGGGCGGGTCTCCTGTCCCCGGTACAAACACACTGCCTGAGGAAGGTTATGCTATGTGTATTTTTTTTGTCATTAACCTTTTTCGGACCACTTATTTATTTATTTTGGTGACGATCCGACCTCCATGCTGCTACTCTGGTTCAAACTGCATCCACCAAACAATATGATTTATCTCGACCTCCCCAAAATAACCAAAATCTGACACGGTGTGAGATGTCTTTTTTAGCTGTTCTGTCGTCATTTCCTGCTATCTTCTTCATGCAGTCAGTCAAAATGAATGAATGAATGGGCGTTTCTGTGACTATTTATAGGCAAATATGGGCGTTACGTGAAGCCCGCAAAAGCTGCACCGCATTTCGAGTCGGTTGTGATTTATAAATGGAAACAGGCGTAGGAAGTGCCATACGCACTTTCCTCGCCGGTACGCAATGTTTGGTGAATCGGGAAGTGGCGGAAAATTTATGGACCTATTTTTCGGATTTCTACTACGTAAGCAACCTTCCCACGTCAATCCTACGCACGGCGTTATACATGAGGCCCCAGAAGAGAAGCACTAAGGAAGCATGCTGCCATCATAGCAACAGTGACCTTTATCACAGATCTTTGTTTATGTGTGGGTGGAACTGTGTATCATCAAAGAGCGAGCTGCAAGACAAACTGTTTCTGACAAAGTGGAACATTTATACGTTTTTAAAGTATACTTAATGAAAGATGTCGTGTTTTAAAGGACATATTCTGGGTTGTAATCGATGTCTTTGTTTGTCTTTTCTTCTTTCAGGGGATAATAACGGATGGCCCCATCTGTTCGACAAGTATTTTGGGATGCCCAGCTACAACACTGGAACAAAGTCCCATATGTGCTGTAAGTATTCTGTTCCTCGACTGCAAAATAACACCCACTCTAAATAAATCAAAGCTGTTATGGCATTGGCTGATGTTATTGTCCTTAATTTCAGTGCTGTGCTGCAGTATTTTCCGATTCACAGAAACTCAAAGGGTTGCTCAAAAGCCTTTTGATCACCAGCAGCAGTTGTGATTCCACCGGGTGTATTATCACCAGAGTTGGACTGTAATAATATTATATTTGTCGGTAACGGAGTAGTGTAACGTGTTTATAAATGCAGTAATCACACTACAGTTACTAACATTGCCCGACACGCGTTACTTCGTTACTTTTATAAATTCAGTCACACTACAGTTAGCCTACTAACATAAAGATTTACTAGATTCTCCCTTTGACCGACAAGAGGGGTTTCCGCCGCAGGTTTGTATTTATGTAACATTTGCGCGACTTGCGCGTCCACGTGCAGTGCATAAACATGGCTGAGTCATCATCAACAGCGATAACTTTCGAGGGGTGGAGGCAGGGGCGGACTGGGACTAAAAATCAGCCCGGGAAACTCGACCGGCCGACCTGCCCAACTCGGTACCGCTAGTCAATTGTCACCGGGGGGCTGGGGGGGTGCTAATGTCCGACTTCGGTACCGGCCCACCGGGAACACTCCAATGGCCAGTCCGCCCCTGGGTGGAGGTATGCCCATTATTTTGAGTTTGTCTGAAGAAAGGACAGGAATGTGAAACACAACGTCAAACCTCCACAAGCACCTGCAAAGTCAACATCATGCTAACGTGAAGCTAATTGCTAAGGACCTCCGAACCCAGAGTGAGGATGTTGACTCCGAAGCAGCAAAAACTAGAATTTGCATAACAAGAAAGACTTGTGTTATGTCTTCCTTATTGCAATAGTCATTGTTATATGTGTGCAAATGTAGGCCTACGTTTTAAGTTGTGGCTATAGGCTGTTGCTGAATAACGCAAAAGTAATGTAAAGAAACAAGTTACTTTATGTAGAGAGTAACGAAGTAACGCAATATATTATCATTTTTTTTAAGTAATATGTAATATATTACTTTTTTTGAGTAACAACCCCATCTCTGATTATCACGTACAGTTGTGGGTGGGATGCAGGTGAGGGGTCATGCCCTGGTGACCCTGAGTGGTTGGTTGTGAAGACTGGCTATGTATGGGGGCGTTAGATTTAACCTTTGACAGATAAAACAAAGAAGCAACTAAAATAAACCTATTTCCTTCTGTTAAAAGTTCAGCCACCCCTCATCTATCACATTTTGCATCAAATAAAGAAATAACTGCTTGTACAGGTTGTGCTGGATTCACAGGGCTACATGTAAATGATGTTTCAGACATATTTCATAGTGTTTCTTGTCATGATTAACATGTGTTTATATGTATATATTGTGACCAGCCCAGGGCTACAGATACAAATCAAATAGGGGCTTCATTTGCTACAATGAATGTGAGATTAATGTTAATATATGTAATGAATGTACCCACTTACTTAGTTTACAGGTTCATATAACTGTGATGTGAATGGTTTTAATATGGACTATAATAACTGAAGTGGTTTGTGTCTGTATTCCTTTTACTCAGTTTCTCAGAATCAAGCTTGAACCTTCGGAAATGTCTCGGAAAAAGAGTGTGTTATTTTGTGCAGAGCTAAAGGAAGCATGATTCATACAACAAGGACCTCCACTCGTTTCATTCTTATTTCCATGAAATCACAATATTATTGTAATGTCTGCTGATGTTTGAGCATGTGCAAGGTTCTGCACACCAGAATAAAAAAGCCAGGGTTAAGCATTCATGTCTGCTGGGGTTGCTGCAGAACTCAAGAGACTCTAATGTAGGTTGATATGTTTTTGTCTTGTTCTCAGTGATCTCTATCCTCAAACGTACATGCATACATTTCTGTCAAAAGGATATTGTTTTCTTTCAATGAATGAGAATGTGTGTGATGCACCTGCAAAGTAAAACAAAAGCACAATATTGGCTGTCTGAAACGGTTGGATAATGTTCGCTTTAGGATTGATTTAGACCACTTGGAACGCATGGATCAGTCTGAATCCAAGCCATAGCAGGATTTATTGAGCACTATGAGCCACTTCCCAGCATTATATCAGTTAGTCCTTCTGGCTGTTTGGAAGTGGAGGTTTCAATATAAAGTTGAACAACAGCCATCTGGTCTCCTATGCGTTGGAACGACCTGCCTGAGGACTTAAGGCCGGCGGAAACAGTTACCTCTTTTGAACCACTTCTTAAAGCCCTCTTTCACAGACGTGTGATGTTTTCTTTTGTTCCTTTTATTGAAATATTTTCATACAATTGTACATTTCTTTATTGTCTTATCTCCGCTATGTCTTTGCATCATGTGTCTTCATGTGTTGATTTATCCTTCATTTTTTCCCACCTCTTCTTGTTATAAATGGTAAATGGACTGTACTTATATAGCGCTTTATCCAGTCTTTATGACCCCTCAAAGCGCTTTACATACTACATGTCGTTCACCCATTCACACCCATTCATACAGAGCAGTACCACTTGCTCTAGGACCTAACATTCACACACATTCACACACCGTTGGCCATGCCATCGGGAGCAACTCAGGGTTAAGTATCTTGCCCAAGGATACATCGACATGTTGACTGCATGGGCTGGGATCGAACCCACAACCTTCTGGTTGAAAGACGACCGCACTCCCTCGCAGCCACAGTCGCCCTATAATGTCGTTGTCATGTCACAGTCGTTATATTGCCTTGTATCCTGCTTTTAAATTGCTTTGTCCTTTAAGGCAAGTATTAAACTCTGTTCTGATAGGTGCTATATAAACTGTTTTTATTATATTACCTTTGTGTGCTCTGCATTGTTGATGCACATTAATGTCAGGAGACTGCCCCTGTTTTTTAATAAAGTGCAAATTGGGTGCAATAATCAGTATTCATACTTTGAGAAAACGGTTCATCGTGAACTTTGCTTTAGCCAATATCCATAAATCAAACAATACCTCCTGGACTTTTACTGTCGTTGGACCGTCTCAAATCCTTTCATCTAAAGCATTAGTGACTTTAAAAACATCCCCTTTCACCTGTGTTCCCATCAGAGGGGAGCCTTAACTCGCTTTTTGTGGCTTACTTTGTCCCTAAATGTAATTTGCTTTGCCAGGATGGTTAAACGATCTTATCGGCTCCGTTTCATCACACCTTTCGTCTCTAAACTTGGATTTGATTAAACAAAATCAAAGCTATCTTAACCCAGGTACTAACATAAGCAGTCTTGAGAGACTTTGTTCTTCTATTAAGTATTGCCAACCTTTGTTTATCCCTCTTTTATTTCTGTCTAAATCATTTCCTTTCCTCCTTTAACCTCAGGAGTTACACTCTCTTCCAGCAGGACTATGATGTTGTGATTGTTTCAAAAAGCTCCTGTCTTGAAACTTTGTTTGATTGACGTCACCTTAAGGTGTCCCATCCCTCACCCCTCCATCTCTCCAGTGCTGAGACCCGGAGTTAGACTGTGACGGAGCACATCTTCCAGACATCCCAGTGGTGGCGACTATAATGTCACACTGTCGGTGTGATAGCAGCTTTTATTGAGCACAAATAATTCCCTCAGGACAGCCATTGTTTTGTTCTTTTTCAATCAAAGCAAGGCTCAGTTTGTTGCTTGATGGGGAAAAAAACCATCCACAGCACATTCACAGTGATCACCATTGAGTCCATCACATAACAACACCACTCCATGCATGCTGATTACTCAGCTTGTCGATGTGCGAATACAAGCTGTGAACATGTGCTTTTAGGAGAAACTCTCTCACTATACCACTTCTGGGGGTGTATGTTCATGGCAGTACAATTTGTTCCGAAACATGTTTTTTTATATGTTTGCAATATGTTGCAATACATCATCAGCACAAGCCTATGAAAAAGATGTATTCGCTGCACTGCAAAGATTTCAAACATTTGTGATTCTTGCAAGGACATCCACCTTTGTATGGTTGTTTCCACAAACTCTCATGGCATTGCATTCAATTCTTATTCTGAGCATTTTCATTGTCCTGCATTACAATAGAAATGCCTAAGTTAGGAACTGTCCCCTGGGTTTGCCCATATTTAATCTTCACACACTTTAATATTTAGTGTACCAGAGTACTACTTCAATATATATCTGGAGCAAATACTGTGTAGGGAATTGTTGCAACTACTTGACAATCAGACAACACATGATCCTTCTTTCCTGTTGGGACGAGTGGCTCAAGGGATTTGAACTAATCAGATTGTTTTATTATTTCATTTCTCAATCTTGCCTGGAGGAGAAATTAAATATCACTTGTAGTTTTCTTGATAAATTATAAGTTGTCCTTTCAAAGTGTTCATTAAAAACCTAATTTGCTTTCATTGAATCCAGGATGTAAACAATCTGCTCCATTTCAGCACACCTGCATCTCTTAACTGGCATTTAATGAAGTATAATTAAAGCTGGCTTAACCCAGGAATATTTAATGAGCAATATTGAGACACCTTGTTATTAACCAACCTGTGTTCATCCTCAAAGTCACTCTTAATACATTCTGCTTTCATTATTTTAAAATCTCAGGACATACGTTCCCTTCCAGCAGGATATATGGCCAGTACTCCATCTTTCTTGACAGTTTGGCAGTGTATGATTGACATCTCCTCTAATGTTTCCCCTTCCTCTCTCCAGTGCTGGGAGTCGTTCCCGAGCTCTGCAAGTGCCGAGACCTGGAGCTGGACTGTGACGGCGCGCAGCTTCGAGACATCCCAGCGGTGGCGGTTAATGTCACCATGATGTGAGTAGAAAATAACCCACTTGTATTTTCATTATCTTGAAGCTCAATCAATCCAAAGGAAGCCTCCATCCCTGGCTTGTGTGTCCCACAACAGCAAGCCAAAAGCTGGACTCACATGAAGCCAGAATTACAGAATAGTCTCAGGAAGTACAGTAATCTCCTGACACTCACTTAACGACTCGCTTATGTCCTTGAAAGTGTTGTAGGAACAAGCATTTACGCACATACCTACAGTACATCTGTGGAGCCATTTCCTCTGAGGATTTAATTATTTTCAAATGATTTTCCAACATATTTTCCAACATGTATCAGACAAGGGCATTTAATCCTAAAGCTATTACAACGTTTGTCAATGTTTCATGAAAGAACATTACAGTTTTCAGTCGTTATGAGTCATTTTATGTGTCCTGAAATATTAAAGCCATTACATCGCAGGTTGGCCTGTCCTCATTATCTCTTACAAAGTGTCTGCTCTGTCGTTGGCACTGCATCATTTATTTTATGTCCTTGTGTAATACTTTTTATTCAGCTCACTTTTTTCTCCCCTTTAAACTTCACTGCCTTGAAATGTTCAAAGTTGCTGTCAATATTTGTGAATGCCGCTGACCAAGAATACTTTTTTTATCCATCTTTATTTTGATTTCGAAAAAAATTGCTTTTAGGACACTTATAGGACAATATACACATTTGGAGTTTTTGTTACTTTTACAGGCATCATGGTTCGGGGGAGATAACAAAACAGCTGGATAAATTGCCTATTTGTGTCCTGGTGGTGGTCTGGGGGGATCGGTGGTTAATAATCAGTAATCCCTTTGAGAAGTTAATGTACTGTCAGTGTGAGTTATTGGCCAGTAGATGAAATCAGAAGGTTTGCTCGTATCGTGTCCCAATGGCAAAGATCACAGTCACCATTATCAAAAGGTTCTCTGCCTTTTGGAAAGATGAATGCCTACGCCAAATGTTATTATATTTATATGTAGGTTTAGGATGGCATTATTTGAAATAGAGAAATTACTTAAAGGTGGGGTATGTAATTTATTTCAGAAACACTTTTTGTTATATTCCATGGAATGCTCTTAACATCCCGATAGCAATGAATATATTAAATGCTTGGACAATAAATACATGACAACATTTCACCTGTGGAAGACGTGGCGCTGTAAAAAGCACGACCAATCATCTGAGCCGGCCCGGCTAAAATAACTGGATGGCCTACCTGCCTGTCTCCCTTCCATCTCGTGCACAAACTTATCTCGTGCCCTCATTGGTCATGTGCGCGTTCGTGTGTGTTGGAGGAGGGGCTCTGTAAGGAAGTCTGAAGGAAGAGGCAGATTTTTTCCGGTTGTGTATTTTCAAATTCTAGCGCACTCAAGCTGGTTTCTCCAAAATTACCTACCCCACCTTTAAGGATGAAATATTGCATTACTTATTATCAGATCTGGAAACATTTTAATAAATGGAAATGGAAGAAACTCATGTTTCAATAAAAACAATCTCACTATGTTTTGCTATCAAGACTTTAGAAAACTTCAGTGTATAGAAAGTGATTCACAGAATGCCTGTTTATTAAAGGGTTTTCTTTGAGTAATTAACAGAAGTAATGAAATACCATAAAGTGACTCATATTTCCTTTGATCCTATTGAGTGAAATGTGACTCATTTGCAAGTGGATCACTTTTTTTCAGCTTTAGCTAGATATTTCCATTCATGGCGCCGTGACTGCGGTCTTTTTACTCTGGGCATTTCTTCATTTCAAAGAGTGCGTGATAGAAAGAGCCAAAGTGAAATGAATGAGTAAGGTGCTGTATGAGTTAAAACAATGAACACATAAATAAAGGAATTATAAACATTTACTTTAGGTATGACAGTCAAGTCTCAGACAGCTGTAAATCTGCTTCACAAAGCCCTCTGGATGGTTATACAAAACATTACCCCGCAGGTCCAGTCTGTCTTTCCAAGGACTTTATTTTTTTGTTATTTGCAAACAAGACAGGATTATTTTAAATAAAACAATTTCCCTGTTGTCACACCCACAGTCTGTAGTTACATTCTAGCTTATCTGTGTGACCTTTGAGCTAAATTGTGTCTGCATTCAGTGAAAGGAACTGATTTGCTAGAAAATATCTTCACTGAATTGTCCCAAAAAATGAGAGTGCTTATGTCTGGAAATAATGTTGGAAGAGTAAGGGAGGGGGTCATATATTTTCTTAGCTGGTCACAATAGACAATGTCCTGATTGACTGTAGAGGGTTGGCTTCAAGGATGCACAATGAGTCTGTTATTTTAGAGTGCTGTACTATGGATTTCTGTCGCCTTAATATTGCTGGTTAATGATTTACTGTCTTCAGGGCTTCTAGAGTCAAATTGCCTGACGTGTTGGAAATTAAAAGTGCAGTTTGAGGTTGTTTGGGACCAACCATGTCCATAAATTAAACGACCAAGCTGTATGAAGTCCCTTAGGTTAATGCTGAAGATCAGTGTGTTAATGCACCTTATAATGCAGCAATGCAGCAATAAAAGAAGGGAAGAAGATGTGTATGTGATGCAGGTTTAAAGAGGACATATTGTACACATATCTAAGTTCTTATGTGTATGTTGTGCTTATACTGTGACCAACCCGGTATCACGGCAAGACGTGAACATGTGACGAT
>CALSBZ010045308.1:151046-202602 GCA_943591055.1 Gobionotothen gibberifrons | reverse complement strand
TTTTAAAACATGTTTAGAAGGCCTCACGAAATACTTTAATATAAATTCAAATGTAAATGTTAAGGGATGTGTGTAATGAGGTGAGATTGACATTATTCACCCACGGATCTATGGGTTGGGGGGGTATTGTTCCGCACAGCTGTATGAAGTCCCCTAGGTTAATGCTGAAAATCAGTGTGTTAATGCACCTTATAATGCAGCAATAAAAGAAGGGAAGAAGATGTGTATGTGATGCAGGTTTAAAGAGGACATATTGTACACATATCTAAGTTCTTATTTGTATGTTGTGCTTATACTGTGACATGCTTACGAAAACCTCCTCTTGTTGCCTTCTGTCTGAAGCCAGAGCCCAGTCCCACGCCCTAAGCCAAAATGTTTCAAATGTAATTCATTATTATAATTTATGTGGTCTTTATACTATGAACTATTTTACTTTTTCAAAAATGGAAAATGATAATACTTACAGTATTGCAATGCATCACAATATATTGAATTTGTAGCCCCCTGTATCTTAATACGTTTCACTTTGTCGGATTATTGCCAATTTACAGCCTTAATGTTCCTACTCAAGGCCCAATGTGCTTTGTGGAGAAAACATGTTTGTTTACAAAACCTCCTCCGAGTACATTAAGTGTTGCGACAGAAGTGGACCGAATGGAGTCGTTTATGGAGTTAACAGAAAGAAAATCTACGCAGTCCCAACACATAACCCTTTATGGATTAGCCTTTAATCTGTTAAAAGCTTTGGAATCAACAGCTGAATCAAATGGTTACTCTGGGTCTCTTTGAGATGATGACATGGAATTAAAAAGACCAGGAGCCCATTGTGTGTCATGTTATTGACTGACTGTGATTGTTTTTGTTGGTATTTAAATGTGTAAGCTTTGTTAGGATGTGATAATCTATTCAAAGTTGTGAATATATAATGGCTTGTCTTTGTGAGTAGGGAAACAAGGGGAAAAGTATAGACTATTGTTATTTCTAACAATAATACATGAAAACTCCATCGACAAATATAACGTGATTTGATATTGAGATAGAAACTGATTGTCAGTTTAGTTGTGTTTAATACTATGGGTACTGACATATACAGTATAGTTTAAAATGAGAATAATACTCACCACTTAGAGAGGGGGGAAAGGTACAGCAAATTGGTGTCATTTTTTACATAATGAAAGTTAAGAGTATTATTTTAATGTTGAATAGGACAATTGATCCTTGAAAGTCTTGAAAACCGCATTAATTAAAAACGTTATAGCATAATTTAAACCGACATGTTAAATAATAGCATGACTATCTGAGGGATGAGCTGGTCGGCTGTTCAAATGCAGCAGAACTGAATCATGACGAGCGTTCATGGTTTCAACGTGGAAAAAAAAAATCTGATGTGAGCTTTTCTTTCCTTTAGGTCCCTTCAAAGGAATCAGCTCCAGAAGCTTAAGGCAAACATATTCTTTAAGTACAAAAGTCTACAGAAACTGTGAGTATAACATGAATTATGGATTGCATATTAATAACAATATATTGCTTCACGCCAATTTTCCATCTTCTTTTGTTGATTTATTTCCCTTTATTCAGTCTTCTTTATTGTCCATTTAAAGGACCTTGTCAGCTATCATGTGAGCCTACTCATTTCATTCAGTAACGCTTGATGCCTTCACGTGACACCAAAGAGCGGAGAAAATAACCTTTGAGTGACAATACAACGGACGAGTTTCACAACTGCAAAGCTGATATGCCTAATAAAAGCTACAGGGACTGCTGGGAATACTTAAAGGAACCATTTCCCTCCTCTGCTTGCATTTATTCATTGCCGACTTAAGTTGTTTATCAACCTCGCGCACTGAGGTGGCAGGAGAATAGGTCTGACCCCTCGCCAGGAACCATTTGGCGGTGCCAGGCTGTCATTCCTCTGAACGTTTAACCTGATTGAAAAATTCCCTGAAAATATGCCAGGTGTGAAAAATACACAGAGAGACAAGACACAGCTGTCAGTGGAAGTTTGTTGAGCTCTCAGTATGTGCAATAAAAGAAGATTGGTATTAAACAAACCAGGATGTTCTGGTACAAGATACTTATTTCTCTTCTCTTGGTTTTATCGCTCACTCAAATACCAAATGTATCATTGTGTATGTCTTTTTTTGTATAAAACCAACAGACTCAAAAGGTTGTTTTTGTCAATTCTTAACCTGATTTGTGTTTTTTTTGTGTTTATGTATAGATATCTTCAATACAACAGAATTCAAGATGTGAGTCCTGACGCTTTCAGAGGGCTGCATAATCTGACAAGACTGTAAGTTTGTACATTTGTATTATTTTCAGTTATAATACCTTTGTAAACGATGTAGTAGACCAGGGGTGTCATTAGAATTATGGTTGCACTCAAAGGACCGGTGGTAACTTTAAGACTATATAAATATACATAGATAAATATATCTAATATATATATTTTTTTGAGACACAAGGTCTCGTTTTCAAGAGAGACCTGTCAGTGGTAACACTACCACACAAAGTTACAGACAGACAGGACACTAAACACAGAGGCAACACTAAAATACAACATTGTAAAAAAAGTAGTCATTAAAATCCATATACAGTCAGATATAGCAGGTGCAAACACCCACAGATGATTTCTCCAGCTTTTTAAAAATGAGTTTAAATTCCGTGATGGGTATCAAACTGGTCAGCTTAAGTTCCTGCTGAAGTGTGTTCCAGGTCGAGGGGGCAGAGTATGATATGGCTTTTTTCCCAAGCACCGTGCGTACTGAGGGGACGGACAGAGTGATGTAATTTTGAGATCGTAGTCTATAGCTGTACTGTTTGTGTGATATGTAAGTGTATATATTCTTATATATATATAAAAGAATGTATTATTTAACAATATTTCCTCTGCATTGGATTATCATCGGATAGAGTAATAACTTCATAATTAGCAGAAAGCAGAAGTCTAGGGCAAATCATTGCAAGTAATGGCAAGTCTCTTCAGTGCGCATCTCACAGAATGAGATGCATTGTGGGACATGTAGTTTATGGGCAACGTGCTCCTGTAAAGCGGCACGTAACCTTATAATAAACGTATTATATTCTTTGCAAGCAAGCTCTTGCAAATTATATAATACGTTTATTATATATATATATTGTATGTGGGCCACATACAATGAAGTGGCGGGCCGGATTTGGCCCCCGGGCCTTGAGTTTGACACCCCTGTAAAGTAGACCATGTTCAAACTGCGCACTACTTTGGCTTTTTAAATGTTTTTCTAAGAAATACATTGGTTTGCTTTCCTTTTAACTTGGTTAGGGCTACATTAATAATACTACACTACATTATTATGTGTGTACAGGTACAACCTCACCACTGAAAGTAGGGAAGTATAGACTTATTGGCATCGCCTTCGATCCATGTTTTTTATATACATTATGTTCACATAATCATTTTTTTTATCATTTGGATTTCCTATGTTGTATCTTATTTTATTTTGTTTATCCATAACCACAACATATGTTGCCCTTGTTTCCGTCCAGGAAGAAGAGTCCGTCCAAGGTTTCTTCAATTTTTTCCCAATGAATTGTCTGGTTTCTTCTTGTACGCTGCGACGGGTTTCGTAGACACTCTAAAGCCCCCTGAGACAAATGTATAATTTGAGGGCTGTATAAATAAAATGTAACAGCAAATGAGTATGCTGTTGCATCATTACACCGACCTCCTCCTAATTTAGCATATTACCGTTGACGTATGCAATGTACAATCTTTTTATTAAGGGCAAATTAGTTAGTACTTCAAGTATAATCCTCATTGCTGCTCTGATTTTTTGAGAGCTTCTTCGGAGAGCAGAGCCTTTTTTCTTACTTCCTGCGTAACCACTTACTATAAATAGTCAATTCCTTGGTGAAAGCATTTCTGGCTTAAATGATATGCAGAATTACAGAGAGCAGAAAGGACAATCAGATGCCACATAGGGAGGCGAGGGCTGATGAGTTCAACTTAAATGCCATATCAACATGAGGTTCCATAATGGTAGTTAAAACAGAACCATTTTTAGATATCGGGCACAATGGGAACATAGCACCATGGTGAGCCGACTGTAATCTTCCCTCTGCACTATATATAACTTCTCAGTTTGAATTGCATAAATGTTATTAAGGAACAAAAATGTAATGCTAAGGGACTAATAAATATAAAATATAAACAGCATGGCTTTGTGTAAGTGGCTCTCTTTCTATTGCCAGTTTAGCCTGTAGTATTGCCATATATGGCTCTGTAATTGCTGTGATTTTACTCTGTTTACACTCAAATAAATGGTGGTAGCACTGGAATTGTAAACACATCACATTTCATTTCCGTTACAGGAAATACTTCATTTCAACAGAGTGGTAGAGCAAAAGGGAAATTCATTTGAGTTTATATATAACTTTTTTGTTGCATAAATGTAAGAAAGAAAGATATAAACAGAATAGAAGTGCACATCAATATCACTAAAAATAAATATAAGTTTGATTATAGCTAATACAAAGACAAACTATTAGATAAAGCCTGATTTGATGCACATATATTATTAAAAGTGTAAGTATGAAATATGAAATTAAATTGCAATACCTGATCGTAGAAATCAAAGTTTATTTATATAGCCCAATATCACAAAACACATTTATCTCAGTATGCTTTAAATATGACCAAACATGATTGAATGCTAAAAGATAAATACAATTACAGGAAAATAATTAAAAGACACGATTGTGTAAAATACAAATACAATGAGAACAAAAATGTAAAAAATACAATAAGCTATACAATAAGATACCATCATTGTAGGACCCAGGAGGACAAGCATAATCTGAAACCAGCTCTATAGGCTTTATTCAAAGGAATGTCTTCAACGCACTCTTAAAAGTATGGACACTGTCTGCCTCTCTGATCAAAGCAATACAAGAAGGAAGCATGGTTTCCTTTCGAGCATCCTCTTATCTTCCAAACTCATCTCTCCTCTCTCAGGTATCTGAGCTACAACAGCATCTCTATCCTGAAGCCGGGGGTTTTCAAGGACCTGCACAAGCTGGAGTGGTTGTATGTTTCTTCTCTACTGAAAGAAAGTTCTGCAATAGTGTTAACGGATTCTTTACTTTATGTAAATATTGCTTTGCCATAGGCCGAGAAGTCCAGTTTTATGATGAATAACTCCTTCCGATAAAACGTATTTACTTCCCTTGCTTTGTTTTCTTTGTATTGCACTTGGGTAATACTTCGTCCACATCTTTATTAATGCCGTTTCATCTGAATCAATACTCTGCGAATGAGGCTGAAACTATATCCTGTGTTTTCTTGTTTCAGGATCTTAGAAAATAATGATATCCATCAAATATCCTCCATGACGTTCTCAGGACTGAACTCGCTCGTTTTACTGTGAGTTCTTAGTTTGCACTTTTTCAGAGTTTCCTTTGTGTGCATGGTCTCTTATCAAACCATCAAATGTTCTGCTTTTAAAAGCCTTTGTTGAACTGAATGAGTGTTCCTCCTGTACCTCACGTTCTTTCATTGTGTCTCCCTGATCGACAGGGTTTTGTTGAACAACTCTTTGACAAAGCTGGATGACATATGTCGGGAAATGCCAATTTTGAACTGGCTGTAAGTAACATGTCAAGAAATCATGAGATGTCTTGTCAAAAATGTTGATGATTTATTCCCTGTCTTTGTGTGTGTGGTATGTGTCTAATATTTCCTGTGTGTGTGTGTGCCTTTCATTACCCGTCTTGCAGGGATTTGGAGGGAAATCTCATTGAAACCATTGGAAATGTGTCTTTCTCCTCATGCAGTATGCTGACAGTTCTGTAAGTAGATATTTACATAATTTAACGCATGACGCAGGCAAAGATTTAGCTTTAATATTAAAGGTCACCTATCATGCTATTTGTAGGCAATAGCATAGGTCTCAGATATATAAAAAAATACCAAACAGATCACCGATTCTAGCCATGCCTCATATCCCTCTATTTCAATTCCTGTTTCAAACGTGCTGATTTGGGGTATAAAGCTTTAAAAAAAAAAAAAATGTGATGATAAAAAAGAAGGGGGCTGAGCTCATGCAGGACCCGGCAGCTACTGTCTAAACTAAATACTGCCGTGATGAAACGCCATATCATGGATTATCAAGGATTATTTCTGAAACAGTATGGAGCTCAAAGGCTTTCTCTCTTGCCTGTTATACCACAAGGTGAGTTCCTTTTTATTTCCTGCTTCTTCACACACATGCTCTCCAATACAGGTTAGCTCCGAGTGTTAGCGATGCTAATGTAAACATGCACCGACCATATTATGTCCAAAACAGTCGGGCATTGTTTCTGATAGCAACGTTTCTGATAGGGCCATGGGTGTAAAGCCAGCCTACATTTCCAATAGTACGTCATATCGGACGCAAATCTGGATCAGCTCCGTTGTAGCCCCGTTTTTAGAGATTTGGGTACGGAGGAAAAGAGAGAGGGTTTTATTTTTTAACGCTGCGTGAGTTCCCCGACACATATTTATGTATAAAAGACATCAAAAAGTTCATTTTGCATGATAGGTCCCCTTTAACAATTTTGCCTGAATTCCTATGAGATGCTTTCAAATCAGCCTCTGTTTCCCAACATGTTATTAGGCTTATGCATGGACTCATTGCTGGCAGTTCTAAAAAGTAGTCATATGATCCTTTGTGTGTATGTATTGTCTTTCTCCAGGGTTTTACAGCAGAACAAGATCGGCCACATACACGAGCAAGCCTTCTCAGTCCTCCCAAGGCTTGGAGAATTGTAAGTCTTCTTTTTCATTATTGAGCAAACAAACTTTGAAGAAACACATAACATGACTTTGAAGATTCAGCCAAAATGCAATTTAGTGCTGCTTATTCTTAAGGTGTGCTACACATGGTGACTATAGAGAGTCGCGGAAGATAATGAAATGAAAAAACTGTTCGGGAAAAAAGCAATAAATGCATCGTAAAGAGACATTTTTGTGGATATTTCATAATAATTCAATTTCTGCTTGATATTTTACTTCAGGGCACCGTTTTAACATTTATAGCCTGTGCTTTTAAAAAGTATTTGAGCTTTCTTATATGCAGTAAAAAATTCTAAATAGCTGCAAGCAACAACTGATACCATTCAAAAACACAAGTCTAACGAGCTCACATTTAGAATGAAGGCTTAAATGATCAAACACATGTTGTTTTGTTAATGAAGACCATTTGTTCTCCTGTGCCCTGTTAGCTGTGAGGCCTGGGGGCGGTCATTTCTGTCTTTGCTTTGTTTTGTGTTTTAGTTAGTGTGGGAGGATTTGTCCAAAACTTTGTTTCAGCACCATTTAAACTTGGCAGATTGTAGACGTATATGTGAGCTAGGTGCCTAAGGTTTACAGTATTTTGGATAGTCTTCCAAATTACCCCTTGCCTAACTTTTTCCTTTTTAGAATCTATGGATTGGGTCTTTGTTTGATTGTTTATGAATATCTATGGTCTCCAGAAGTAGAATTTTTTGCTTTGTTAGCAGACCTGACACTTTTCGACTTGTGACAATCCCAAATATAAACCAAAAAGGTAAGAGCTAAAATAAAGTGATATTGAAAAAAAATACATTTAGTGCATTCATATTTCCCAGAGGAACCACTTTCAATGTTAGCACTAATTAGCGTTCCCTCTAGAGGTATTGCCATCAGTTAATGGTAAATTGTTGTAGACAATATCTCAGAAACTAAAAGATGATTCCTTTTAAAGGTTTAAGAAATGTATTTCAACTTGCACAGGTACAGTTACACGGTAAACCTATATGCAGTTTATTTGCGGTTACTTTTAAAATGACTATAAATGACTAAGTCCAGGCACTTTCAAGAAAACTACTGCAGACTTTGACCGAGATGGCCAATGACAATTATTCGCCCAGTTAATTGAACATAATCTGAGTCGTTTTTTAACATACTTTCCCCCTTTTTTAATTTTATATTTTACATATATGGCTGGCTGTATGTCATAATACAGTGTTGCCACCATATTAGTAAGGAATGTCTAGTTTTAGTATAACCTTGAACATATGTGTTTTTATTCTGTATTGATGTTTTTATTTTATGTACTTGCATTCCACTCTTCAGTTCTTGTTTCTGACTTTCTCACGAACACAGAGGTACACACGTTGCTAGCAGTGTCACAGCTCTTTACTTGCTACCTTTGATGTTGGTGCACCCTCTTGGGCATTGTGCAATATGTCTCGCTGTGATCTTTGCAAAGTGCCCTTTCTTTGTTTTGTTTTTTTCATTGTATGGGATTTACTGTTGGCTGACAGAATCCTTTAGCCTTTCAAATAGTTTTATGTTAGCCATTAAAAGCCTCATGAGTCTTAACAGCTCTTCTGAAAATCTTTATTGATTTTGACTGTTTTTGCCTCCTTAGATCTTGACGTGAGATTTTTCATAGATGTCTTAATTAAACCACATCAAATTGGACTTCTGCTACCAAAAACACTAGTCAATATCTTTGAAACTCACATACCTTTGATCACAAATGCTTAAAATGTAAACAACTAGCATCTGTCTGTGTTAGTCTTTTAGAGAGTAACAGATGAGTGTTAGACAGACTTTAGGAGTTATTCACAATCATCTAAACCTCGAATACCCAAATTAACATTTATTGTTGCCAACAAAAACTCCCATGAGAAGAACAAAACCAACAATCAGTAAGTCCTTTTAGACAGTTGTGGCCAAAGCCTGATATAAATAAAACATTCCTCTGTGCCATTAACACATCTCTGAGCACAGGATTTGCAACCGGAAATATTTGTATAATTCAATTCGTATTTACTCTGTATGAGTAACATCACTTTAGAACTACTATGCCCTTCTGTTTTTAAAAAAGTACGAACAAATACTTTTGCGACCAATTTGTGAAGCCAATGAAGAAGTGCCTAAATCCTGCATCCTGCTCATCCATTGGTTGCAAAGAGAACTCTATTTGTATAGAGGTGTATGAGAAAATGACCCTACTCTTACTAGATGTGTTGCCCCATTCAACATTTACCTGATCCTTTGATGGTTCTAATTACTGGTTTGAAGTCGTCGTCAATAAAGCATGAGGTTATTTTGTAAATGATGGTCCCAGTTGGAGTCAAATAGACTATAAAGCATATGTTTGACCTCCGCAGTGTTTTCCAGTTTGGGTGTTGTGTTTACGCCTTACAACTTTAACCGTTTCACATTTTTTTAGGTCCTGAAAGTTATATGTAACATTTTGGTATCCATGAATTGTCTTGTTCAGTTTTCCGTTTAATTTAGTTCCACAATGTTGTGTCATTTTAAGTAAAAAAAACAACATTGCGATAGCCAAAAACAAAGATGGTGACACCCAAAATGCCAAATTTATGGTTTCAAAAATATAGTCCATAAAACCAATGAGTAACGTCTTGGTGAATTATGTGCACTTTTTAAACATTGTCTATGTATGCGACACATTTAAAGATGTGTTTCATCAGTAGGAATACATGATGGGAGTGAGGGCTACAGTTAATCTGAATTAGTTGCAAAGTATATTGAGATCAACTTACATATTGTGGGTTTCAGTATTTTCATTATATTTCTTTACTAAGAATCGCAAAGGCTCCATTTACATATAACCCACAACTGAAGAAAGCAATTTCATCGTCGGTGCCTCAAAAAGCTGAATTACTTTATAAAGTTATTGAGGTTTGAATGTTTTTATTGTGTATCTTTGGAAATCTTCTCCCTGTACATTGTAAAAAGTTTCAGAGATTGGATTATTTTTGTTATGATCTGTCGGATACCCACTCATAAATATTTATTGCTTGCTTCCTTTTCCGGAAACCATTGTGGATTTGTCTCGGGGCGCAGGGATCTATCGAACAACAGACTGGAGGCGATCCCTCCTAATCTCTTTGTTTTACTCGGGGATTTACTCCAACTGTGAGTTATATTTACACAAATGCACCAGGATGTACAGTTCTGTATACCTTAGCAATAACATGAATATTTAGTAGGGTTTATATGTTGATGCTGTTAAAAAATTACCATTACAGATTAATTAATGTTATAATTAGACAGGAAAGTACTCTTTGATAGATTACTACTCACTACAACACATTGCATTTTCTTGCTGCTGCTGTTTCACAATAAGAAGCTTTGTGTTTACGGAAGTTCATGCTTTTCCTAAATACAGCAAATAACAAAGCTGTTATTATTAAGATAAATTGGATGACCAGCTAAATGTGTTCTTCTGAATCCCTCGTTCTGAGGTTATATCTGAATCTAACACCCCTACATTTTAAAACATACTTTAGAGAGATAATAACAGCTTGAAAATACTCGACATGCCTATTTCTTAGAAAATAAACGTACAAAAATAGACCATTTGCATTATTCAATGAAATTCTACAGAATTGACACTTGACAGGCAGTTAATGCACTGAATGTCAACAATGCGGTGCGTGTATAACAAGATGTCAGGTAACGATAAATATTGCAAGAACACAGCTTCATGAACATGCACCAGTTGTGGCTGTCACATGTAGCGGAGAAATGTGGACCCAAACACGAAGACAGGAGCGAATAACAGAAAGATACCTTTATTTAAAGGCTTGGTCCAAGGCAAAAGCAAAACAGAGCCAACCAGGGCCGAACAGAACTTCCTGATGTAAGACAAACGAGTATCCAACAAAGACTGAACAAAAAACAGGACTTGAAGGTCACCTATTGTTCATGTATTTTCTACATCAACATGTGTCCCCTCTGTGTAAAGAGATTCTGAAAGTTTCAGGAAAAAAGATTCTCTCACTTTTTGTCCTGATCCATTTATATAAAAACCTGTCTGAAAATGAGCTGATCAGATTTTGGCCACTTGATGATGTCATAACGATTGTTGTGGCTTGTGTAACCATTAGCCAATCAGCAACCAAGGTAACCCCCCCTCACCTTATCACCTGAATCTCCTCCTAGAGCACCATTGTGTTCTTTTTAACCAAATATCTCTCAGAGGGGCGTGGGGAGGGGCTTCTTATTTTCATCTAAAGTAACAGACAGAGAATCAGCACTTTTGAAACAGGGCTGAAACAGAGGGGATTATGGGATGCTGCAATGATCTGTTTGGTGTTTGGAGACAAACACTTCAGAGACATGTTTGTATATATCTGAGACCGATAATATATTGATGAAACACAGTATAATAGGGTACCTTTAAATACAAGGAAGTAATGTAGGTTGCAGGGCTAGGGAGAAGACTTCATGATAATGGTATTTAAAAGCAACCACCCACTTGCATAGAAAACGTTGACACTTGTTAGGTAAATGGAAATGATTTCGACATTATGTAATTGAATGTTTTCTTATCTTTTATCTTTTAGGAATATATCATATAATCCCATCATGGAGCTCCAAGTCGACCACTTTGACAAGTTGCATAAACTGAAGTCATTGTAAGTACACACCAAACGTCTCCTGCAAGAGAAAATAAAGAGGCCCTTTTAATGCTTTTTGGGGATTTGCCTCCCCTGTTGTCTGAAATAGCTCTATTGGACTACTTTGTTTACTTCCTGTAACACAGTGACATCACCTAGTAACACTTTTGCTTATATTGGCTAGCGCTCCAACACATTGTACGTGATAGGGCTCAGACTGGGCTCTGGTTTCAGACAGAGGGTGAAAAGAGGTGCTGCAGCACAGGCAGTATGAGAATAATGAAGAGCTTTTTGGACATTAGCACATAAGGACCCCTTTGTGCTTGAGTTGAGTTGAGTCATTCAGCTCACATGCTTAAAGTTGCAGAAGAGCAGAACAGAAACACATCGGTGATGGACCTGTACAGTGTGAAATGTTCACATAAGTCCTTGAAAAGCTATTTGCTGGGGACCTTTTGTGCTTCTGAAAACTCTTTGTGTGAGTGGAACCTGACTGAATATATATATATCTATTCATACTCTCCAGGAGCATAGAAGGGATCGAAATTGGAAACATACAACGGAGGATGTTCGAACCTCTCAAATACTTGACTCATATGTAAGTAATCCATTGTCATTGATGTGTGTGCTGCTAAACCTCATCTGGCCTTGAATCTCATGCTGATTCACACCATATTCCTTGTGGAGAGTCCAACAACAAGCCTTATCGAGATTGTCAGGGTTCTCTTCCAACTGGGAGATGATTAAGTCAGGCTTAATGTAATCCATGGTCTCTGTGTGTATAACAGCTGAAGATGCACATGCACTTCTGGCCAGGGATGCAATTAAGGCTCTTTCAGCATTGCAAACAATCATTGAACCTCCTCCAGGCTCTTTGTTCCCTAGAGTTTCATTCATATTTCAGTAGGATAGTTAGTTTTGCTATAAACAAAAATCGATATATATTCATATCAGCCTCTGCTATGTTTGTAGAGCTAAAAGTAAATGACAGCCTGCTAAGCTGTAGACTAAAAATGGTGACCGTGGTTAACATTTCCTACTTAGCATTAGCATGTCAATATTGCCATTGTGAGCAACATGCAGCTTCTGTTAGAACCATACATGGCTTTGTATTTCGCTTTGTTGTACCAGTGGAGGTGAAGGTATTCATTAGATGTACCAAAGTAATTGCAAAATACAGTACACTACAAATCAAAGAGAAGCATCTTAATCCAACTAGCTGTTTTTGATTAAGTTCACTACCTTCAAACCCCAAGAACAGATGCTCCCCTGGGTTTAAATTAAAACAAATCCCAAATACAAAAAACAAATTCAGACTGCTTTCCTACCGTCTCAGTTTATGAAAAAAGAATAACCCTGTACAATACAATACAGCTTTATTTATAAAGCAATTTAAAACCTCCAGACCAGAGTGCTGTAAGAATGCACGCTTGGTGGTAAAACAAAAGAAAAAGAAAATCTTGCAGCTGTAAATAAATAGACTCCCTTGTGTTCTTGATGTTCATGTAACTTGATAATCTTCTTTGATCTGCTTTCACAGCTACTTCAAGAAGTTCCAGTACTGCGGCTACGCTCCTCACGTGCGCAGCTGCAAACCCAACACGGACGGCATCTCATCCTTCGAGGACCTGCTGGCCAACATCGTGCTGAGGGTCTTCGTTTGGGTCGTCTCCGCCACCACATGCTTCGGCAATATCTTCGTCATCTGCATGCGCTCCTACATCCGATCAGAGAACAAACTCCATGCCATGTGCATCATTTCCCTCTGCTGTAAGTCACGCTTCATTGAAAGGTGTCAAACTCAAATACACAGTGGGCCAAAATTAAAAAATCGGTAGGCTATTAGTCGAGGGCCGGACTGGTTCAATGTTTATTGCAAAACGTATTGAAATGAACTTATTAAGATAAGTTAAGATCTTTAATTTGTCATTGTACAAGTACAACAAAATGACAATGTGAACTCAAGGTGCCAACACGCAAGGAAGGAAACTAAACTTGTGTCTGTTTGTCCGGGAAGACATGTTACAGAAGCGCCTGCCTGAGCGTAGCCGTACAAAGTGCTCGTTACCCGGGTGGTGTGGGTCCTTGAGGATCTTGACTGCCTTCTTAAGGCAACGAGAGCTATACAGTACCTCCAAGGAGGGGAGAGGGCACCCGATGATCTTCTGGGCCGAGTTGACAACCGATTGCACATATTAAACCTGGAACTAACAAAGCTTAAATGATTGCCTATAAAAACAACATTAAACATTAAATAATCAGTTGCATTCATTTCTTATGGCTCTATCTGCAGAGTCATTTCTTATGATTACATTTTTCCACAGGCCAACAACAGCTTAAAAAAAACTATTTCCCTGAAAGAACAAAACAAACATGCCCTGTTGTCGTGAGAGAAAAGTGCAGAAGGAAACATCCATTAAACTCAGTGTGCTGCTCTGTGATGCTAGTTCAGATACTTGGCATCTCATCTTGGGTGCAAGTTCATCAATGTTTGGGCTCAGGCTCTGAGCTGAGGAAATCCTCAGGATGGAGTGAAGGTGTGCGTGCAATATACCGGCGGGCCAGATCTAATAGTAATTAGAAATGATCCTGCGGGCCGAAATTAAATCCACCAAGGGCCTGATTTAGCCCCCGGGCCTTGAGTTTGACACATGTGATTTAAATGATGGATGTAGAAGCTTTTTATTTATATCATAATATTCTTTATGTTCACCATGAAGTGACGACATTACAAGTCATTAGGAGGAAGAACTGCTCAAAATATATATTTTTAATACGATAGATAACTGTTTGCACTATTCATATAATTGAAAGCACCTCTTTATGTTTATAGACCTGGTGTAAAAGTGACAAATTCTGCAAAACAACTTTTCTTCTTGGGAAGTTAAGAGGTCCAAGGTTTTTGAAATTGAAATGAGTTTGAAATGTGCTTATCAGTGCGTTTCCTCACATATTTTATATTACACACAAAGTTAAACACCCTCATGAATAAAACTAAATGTAAACATAATAATATCTCAGTCCAAAATAAATATCTCAATACAAATATTTACACAGTCCAAGAACTGATTCATGCATAAACTGCTCAACGATTACCGTCAGTGTTTGATAAATGATCGCACTTTCCCTGACTCTTCCACCAGATAGTAAACAGTAATGTAGAATATGCACCAAGTGTATGTATAGTTTTGAAATATAGCTTGTTCATTGATTACTTTTTTTATGGCATAAACTCACAACAAACTTGCAAAAACCCTTTCACATGAACGCCTTGGCATATTAGCAATGTGTGAGTGTGATATTTAGATATGCAACCCTATCTTCTTCTTAGATATGCGATGGCATTCAGATGGGGATGAAGGGGTGAGTGATCAAAGGGCTTCTTCTTCTGCAGAGTTCTCTTAGAAATATATCAAAAAAGGAGATTCTGGAGATGATTGCTTTACAATGCACAGTTGTACAATTGCTCCTGTCTCACTAATGATTTTTGTACGGAAATGATGTAAAGATGAGAATTGGCATGGACACTGCACAGATAGTGGTTTAATATAAACTGCAATCAGTTGTGCAACAATCATCTAAGGCAGGGGTGTCAAACTCAATTTCATCGCATTATGGTTACACTCAAAGGGCTGGTTGTAACTATATAAATATACAGTACCAGTCAAAAGTTCGGACACCTTCTCATTCATTTATTTCATTTTCATGTAATCGTTTATTTGGCAGGGACAATGCACAATAATGAACACTTAAAACATTCAAATGTGTCAAGCGTAACAGTGCCAGATTTAGCTTTGAGCTCATTTCCATCCGCAGTCCCTCACATAAAACATTTAGGGAAATTACATTTTACAAACATAGCAAAAACTAAATACCGTACTTTCCGGACTATAAGCCGCTACTTTTTCCCCACGCTTTGAACATCGCGGCTTACACTACAGCTTCAAAAAAAGCTTGGAGCTGGGCGTGTCTGAAGCTTGGGGATTTTATTCGAGCCCCGCAACCAACAACCAATCACATGAATGTCCCGCCCCGTTTACGTAGTGTTAACATAGCTAGCAAGCTATGCTTGGATATACTGGATATAAAATCCCCAAACAGGCGAAAGCCTACCAGTTTCACCCACTGTCTCTGCCACCTCCCCCCATGCCTGGTTCCTCCGGTTTGTATCCCGGTAAGTTAATAGGGACTGGTCATACAAAACCGGGTGATTTGCTACAGCGATAATTAGTTTATCCTCCATCTGTTTTTGAAATATAGAAATGAACGGCGGGATATCTCTCCCAGCTTAGACGCGGTTTGATTGGCTAGGACTTGAGCTGTCAGATTTTCAGAAACGGGATTTGATTGGCTGGTGCTGGCTGAGAAGCTCAGCCACGCTACCCACAATTGGTGACCGACCAGTGGGTGCGGCTTATATTCAGGTGCGCTTAATAGTCCGGAATTTACGGTACATGATATGCAAAAAGTGCAAAAGAGCAAGAGCAGCACAAGTATTTATGACATGGTAACATATAGCAGCAACGACATGTAAAGTGCAAGAGGAGATACAAGAGCTACCTAAAGTGCAAGAGGAGATACCCCTGTGTTAAAGTGCATTTAGCAGTGATTGCACGTCTGTTTGTTTCTCAACCATTCTTGGCGTTGACCTTTAAAACTATTGAAGGTTTTGATTTATTTTAATAATGTTCTACATTGTATATATACTAATACTAAAGACATCAAAACTATAAAAGAACACATATGGATTTATCTAGTAAAAGTGTTTACTTTAAAAAATCCAGAATATATTTTATATTTGAGATTCTTCAAATTAGCCCCCTTTTGCCTTGATGACAGCTTTGCACAGTCTTGGCTTCTCTATATAAATATACATATATAAATATATAATATATATTAAATAATGTATTATATTACATTATTGGCTCTGCATTGGATTATTATCAGTTCTGGTAATAACTACGTCTGAAAGCAGAGGTCTAGGCCAAATAATTGAAAGCAAATATTCAACAATTGCATTTTATATAATATTCTTTGCAAGCTCTTGCGGGCCGCATAACATGAGGTCAGGGGCCGGATTTGGCTTCCGGGCCTTGAGTTTGACACCCCTGATCTAAGGCATTGTCCTTCACGCTGTAGCATGTTAGATTCTTATTTCCTTAAGTCACAGGAGGAAATTGAAATCATGGCAGCATGTCGGTGAAGAGAACATGGAACAAGTAAATCCATCTTTATGGAACAGGCTGCTATGAGGATTCACTGAATGGCTCTATGCATGTGTAAGAAAGAAAAAAAGGGTACAATGCCTGTATGGTTATTATTCATATGAGAATTTCATCAGAGAGAAAATATACCAAGATATATGGGAAATGAATGTTCGGAATAATACTTTACTGTAGCCTATGCTGGCGTTTCAGATCTCCGAGTCAAATATAAAGGTTAAATGAACTTACCATAAGTCTCAAAGCAGCTGAGATCAGAGCGTTCAGAATATGCAAAGCAGAAGTTATATCTGATATCTGCTTTATTTCCTGCTACTACCACAGCCAAGCAGAGGAAGACAGGCGTTATTCATTATGTCATTTTGGGGCTTTCTACCTCAACCTTTAGGAAGTTTGTTACTAAAATGTCAGTGGGGATTGTTTTCAGTAGCGCACTAATGCTGATAGCTGAGATCCAGGAAAAACAAGCTTAAGGTCAATAACACAAGCCAAATATTTTTCACGTAATTCATTATTTGCATCTTTGTAACAACAGTGGAATATGACTCTTTGTGGAGGCAGGGCATATCTGGAAGTTGTTTTTAACCCTTGTGTTGTGTTTGAAAGCTGTTACCGTTCATGGTGTTCGCGGGTCAATTTTGACCCATGATTTATTTGAGTCCGAAACACACACAAATAATCAGTGTCATCCAATATTGTTTTAACTACATCATAACTAACTTATAATGCATTCATAACCGTACAATCCTGTTGTTATTTTTATTCTATAGCCCCAAAACACATTACACCACATATTGCACACGTGCATGTGTGTGTTCAGGTTCAAGTATTAGTGTACATATTCTTTGAGAAAGGTGGAGTTCCCGTGGGGGAAGGGGGGCAGAGGGAGGGGAGACCAGGTGCAAAAGCTTCAAAAACGGCTTCCAACGCGTCTGCCCATTCACTTTGAATGGGGTGACGTCACGTTGCCTCGCTTTTCGCCGAACTGAATTGTGGGTAGCGTGGCTGAGCTTCTCCGGCGTCTCCGGCTTCAGAAGTTGAAAATTGTTCAACTTCTGACGCCGGAGAAGCCGGAGAAGCCAGCGCCAGCCAATCAAATCCCGTTTCTGAAAATCTGACGGCTCAAGCCCTAGCCAATCAAACCGCGTCTAAGCTGGGAGAGATATCCCACCGTTCATTTCTATATTTCAAAAACAGATGGAGGATAAACTAATTATCGCCGTAGCAAATCACCCGGTTTTGTATGACCAGTCCCTATTAACTTACCGGGATACAACCGGAGGAACCAGGCATGGGGGGAGGTGGCAGAGACAGTGGGTGAAACTGGTAGGCTTTCGCCTGTTTGGGGATTTTATATCCAGTTTACGTTAACACTACGTAAACGGGGCGGGACATTCATGTGATTGGTTGTTGGTTGCGGGGCTCGAATAAAATCCCCAAGCTTCAGACACGCCCAGCTCCAAGCTTTTTTTGAAGCTGTAGTGTGGACGGGCCGTTACAGTGGATGAAGGGGGCGGGGGAGGGGCGTCTAAAGTCAAAGATGAATCTTGATTGGGCCAAATTTGACCCCGAGTCACCCAAAACAATTCTGCTGGGTCTCCCCAGACCCCAACACCAAATTATACACCTTTTTTTTTTTAGAGACCTTCAGACTTGGCTAAAATTGTCAAAATCAGTTTTGTAGTGTTTATATAGCTGTTGTGGAGGATATCATGAAGCCTTGTTCCGATAAAATAAACTAGAGCGTAGTTATTATATCATTTGAACTTGAGACGGGTCACGGGAGACCCGAACACAACATAAGGGTTAATCCAGTTATTAAAGGTGTGGAATAAATTGAGTCTACAAACAAAGAAATGATAAAGAAAGTAACTACAGATAAAGAGTAAAGGTCAGCTGGTAATGTTGTTTAAAAGCCAAAGCTACAATTAATTTGAAATAATTGTTCTTTCTTTGTTGTAAAATTAACTTGTCACTTTATGTTGGGCTTTACCCTTTCACACCTTTTTCATTGTTCCCTGCCAATGCCACCTTTCATTTTCATTCAGATGGCTTATTTATTAATTGTCTTAAAAAACTCCATCTTACAGAGGACCAAATTGAGTCAGCAAGGGGGCAACTGTTTTACATGTTTATCGTTTAATTAAATAACAATTATAATTTCAGCCACAGGAAGAACGTAATTTTTGGATGACATTTCTCAGCTGCCACATTCATGTTTAGCACAACAAAGCTTCCTCCCTGCCATTTAATTTTCACATGACCAATATTAAGATAAGGGAGTCTTTAATATCTAAATAAATATATATATTCACTGTGTGTAAAATAAAAACATCTCTTTGAAGAGCATTGGTGTGTTTCCATATCAAATGACTCACTCTCAGCCGGTTTAAGTTATTTCATTTAGTATTAATAACATCAAGGAGTGACTGATGAAGCATTGGTGAATTCCTCTGAGGAAAACTTTAATAAGTCCAACCAGCACTTCTCAAAACTATTCTCAAACTATTGTGATGGATTTAAAAGGGGACAAAGAAAAAGTATAAAACATGGGATCGGGATTTATGTGTGCTTTGTTGAGCTTTGCTAACAGTCAATGAAACACATGTGTTCCATGAGATGTAGCATACAAAGCCCAGAGATAACTGCCTACTGTACAACTATCCATACTGAAAATATCAACATGGTTTAATAGGTAAAAAACTATTATCCAATTTTATTGTATGATTTGTGGTCATATATTAAGATATTTATTCACAGGATAATATTTAGTTTTACAATTTACTTGTTGAGCATAATCATAAAGACTAGAAACAGCTTAATCTGGAGAAAAATGTAAATGTTTAAAAACAGAAATACGCCTTCGTAGGGCAAATTGAAATAGTGGAGACTCTAGGAGCCCCTCGATATGACATAAATGGTACAAAACGCAAGGTAATTCAGCTTGCAAATCGTCCTTTTTAAAGTTAAACAAAGAAGATAGTGAACCGCACATGCAATCATGCTGTGCGTACCCATCACTTACACATTGGACCCTTGTGTAATCAGGAATGACTGTTAATATTACCATAATAATGAATCTACTACTGCTCTATATATAAATATATATGTGTGTGTTTGGATTATTGTGGTTTGGTGTTCTTCAGGATTTAACTTAAATGCCTCTTGTCTAATTGGGATATATTTTTTTAAATCCTCTGGAGCAGAGCAGCATCACTGTTTCTTAGGGTCAAGAAGAATACACTCACAACCTAACATGAAAGCATTTCGTTTATTTAATAAAAGAGCACATGTTCAATGTGAAAAGTGACAGTAGATATAGATTGGTTGCAATTTGATTATTTAAAAAAAAAATTATAATTTTTTTTTTTTTTTTTTTTTAAACACCTGGAATTTCAGGGAGGGCGCGGGGCTCCGTTGGCGGGGCGCAGCGCCCCTCCAAGACAATGGTAGGGGAAACACTGATCTCTGTACCGTAGTGCATTGTTTCTTCACCTGGGGGTGACAACATCATTTCTGAAAGGATGTACGAGGGTTGTGGAAGCAATCACAGCAATCACTCAATCAATCAGCTGTTAACACAGGTTTGCAGCGCTTTCTCCTCGCCCCATTTCTTTCTCTTGGTGAATCTCGTCCCAGCCTTTCCCCTTCTCTCTGTGGACAGCAATAGGGGATTACATTTGACCTATACACGTCTTTTCCATATGGACATTAAGGCACCTACACATGTATTCTGGGGGGTCTTGACTCGAAAAGGCTAAAAGCCCCCACAGAAGTAGACCAGAAGCCTTTCATGTAGGTCATGTTTAAACATTTTCTCACTTCTAAGACATGGCAATGTGGTTCCCTTTGAAGCGAACTGCTTTGAGAAGACCTGCTTTATCAGTCTTGGTGTCTATGTTGCATGTTCAAATAAATTCAGCTGGCATTGTGCTCACATTTCTGAATAAGAAGGCTCAAGGGGTAATCAGTCACATTGTATTTTAGCCTCTTAGCGCCCTAGATAAACACACACCTTTACTCTTCTTCTGAATAGTAAATGACAGCTTTCCTTTCCACAGGCGCAGACGGGCTGATGGGCATATACCTCTTCATGATTGGCGCGTATGATCTGAAGTACCGCGGCGAGTACAACCGGCACGCTCAGGCCTGGATGGACAGCAGTCAGTGTCAGGTCATCGGATCTTTGGCCATGCTGTCCACCGAGGTGTCCGTCCTTCTCCTCACTTACCTCACTCTGGAGAAATACATCTGCATCGTGTACCCTTTCCAGTACCTGACGCCTGGCTGGAGACGAACTGTCACCATCCTTCTCGGGATATGGGTGTTCGGCTTTATCATTGCCCTTCTGCCGCTGGTCTGCAAGGGGCTGTTTCGCAACTTCTACGGCACCAATGGAGTTTGCTTCCCGCTTCACTCTGAGCAGCCAGAGACAGCTTGGGCTCATGTTTACTCCATTGTCATTTTCCTGGGTGAGGATTTCATCTTGCTAATAGTTTTTCCCTTGTTTTCTTGTTGATTTCTTCACTTCTCACTGAAGCTTTTTGTACCAACTGTCTCATTATCCAGTGACAATATCTGTATTATTGTGCAGATTATTGGCTTTTGTGTTGTTATTGTTCAGCCACAGTGGACATATGAGCTTTTCCAATTGCATTGCAAAGAAACTAAGTGAATATATCTCTCTGCAGGTCTCAACTTGGTGGCGTTTCTCATCATTGTCTTATCCTATGCAAGCATGTTCTATAACATCCAGAGAACAGGGACTCAAACCACCAAATACAGCAACCACATCAAGAAAGAGGTGACCATCGCCAAGAGGTTCTTCTCTATCGTCATCACTGACTCCCTTTGCTGGATCCCCATCTTCATTCTCAAGATCCTGTCGCTGCTGCAGGTGGAGATTCCCGGTACAGTAAAATGTTAACTTTTATAGGAATGCTCAGATGAAAGTGTAGATATTGTTTTTTTTTTGTTTCAAGACCCTGGTTCGCGGAGGACACCAAAAAAGTCCTAGAAAAGACAACTTAAACTTAACTAATGTGCATTTAAAGAAAAGAGGAATAGTTTTGGCGAAAACTAAAAAGGTACCATGGGGTACAGGAATTAGTTTTGATTTCAAGACCCTGGCTCACGGAGGATACCAAAAAAGTCTTAGAAAGACAAGGTAAACTTAACTATGTGCATTTAAAAATAAAAAAGAGGAATAGTTTCGGCGAAAACTAAAGTATACCATGGGGTCAGATTATAATTTTGCAAAGGGGGGTTCGTTCAGATGTGTGTATCTCGCACTGCACTGTAACTGTGATTCATGTATCTTTGCTTTTAAATGAGTGTTTTTAGATATCATTTCATAATGACTGAATTGCCTCAGTAGGCTAGAGAAGTGGCTCAGAAAAGTTTGTAGCTTGCATATGTTGTGCAGTAACGACAGCCGTAGTGTGACATTGGCTAAAAAGCTTTGAAATGGCCATAACAATGTCTCAAGCCGCTTCTGCATAAACCACTTATCAGCTGTTGATTCCTGTGCAAATAGGTCCCCCAATCGTTATCACTTCTGCTGAACTGTTGTGCTATGACAAAACTGCATGACACAGAAATAAAGTGCACACTATTAAGAGCCTCCTTTCAAGTTTACAGGCAGATCCGAAGAGAGACATTCGGTTGAGTTTCTTTTGTGTGTTTACACTTCAAAGTGGTCAAGCAGGTATTCCCACTAAGTTGTGGATTGTTTTGAAGCTTTTTAATGACTTTATAAACAGTGCTTTACTGAGCCACCTTTGAGCAGTTTGTATACCCAAATGAGCCATTAGTGTTGTGCATATCCATTATATAAATAACCTGCTGAGCTGTGGCTCCCTAATTAGGTCCCCAGGGATAAAGGGGATTTTCATTTAATATACAAATGGGTTCGATAAAAGGTCTTGTGTTGAAGTTGCCTCCCAATTCATAACAATGTCCACCTAATCATCTTTAAACTTTACTTTTTAACAGCTCTGTACTTGTGTTTTCTGTCTCTGAAGGTACCATCAGTTCCTGGGTGGTCATATTTATTCTGCCCATTAACAGCGCCCTAAACCCCATCCTTTACACGCTGACCACACGGCCTTTCAAAGAGACTATTCTGCAGGTATGGGCAAACTACAGGCAGAGGAGGCCTCTGCTCAGCGGCCACCCAGCTCAACATCCATCTCTGACATGGCAGGAAATGTGGCCCCTGCAGGAAAACAGCAATGGCCCCACCACGGGTCACCCGCTGGAAACTACCGCCACGATAGCCAAGCTCACACCTGTGGAAAATACCAACGATGGATACAATGTCATCACCACATGCACACAACAAATCCCGAAGAAGCATACAGTGCTGTCAGTATGCTCAAAGGACGAAAAAGTGCCACTCACACACGCCCCAACACACACACAAACACAAGCAAACAATGTGGGTGTCGATTAGCATACATCTGTTTGTGAATAATTATCAAAGAGTCACCTAAACAGATTATATGTGATTCATGTTCATTGATCTCAGCAATTATTCAGTCCCAGATCTGTGAACAGATGTATCCCTTGTGATTACAAATCATTAGTATTCATTATTATCTTTGTAAATCTCACTGTGTGCATGTATTGCCCAAGCAGCAGCCATCACAGAAATGGATGAAGTCAGGGCAGAAATCCCTTACAGCTCCTGCAATGAAGAAATCGGCTTCAAAAAGATATATATCACTGCTGAATTTATAATGGTGATACATCATAAAAGTATTAGTTAGGATCGACTACAACTCTTAATAAGCATTTAATAGCGCCTCTGTGGGTAAGACTCATTAGATGTGTTGTTGAATGCTATAGTAGCGCAGTCTGTTGGTTCAAGTCCCCGAACCAAGTAAATGCAAAGTCTACATTTTACTGTGTGTGATGTGCTGTGCATGATGTGACGATAAAAAAAAGATTGAATCCAAATCAAAATACTTTGAATATGTGTTTAAGTGTTTAAGTTCATTATTGATATTTCAAATCTGGAAGGTCAATCTTGACAACCCAAGATTTACTCTCCAGCTGTTGTGCCCTTCACTCATCATGCCAGATGCGGCCATCTGTCTGGTGGCTTACGGCCAGGAAAATGTGCCCTCTGCTCTGTCTTAATATATTATAATACCTCCTTTTCACACACACACACACACACACACACACACACACACACACACACAGCTAAAGTATATGTATTTACCTGCCCCATACTGTATTGTGTGTGTGTTCTTATTGTCTGTTTTACACTGTGTTTCAAGTATTGAGAAGAACAAATTAAATGTTATGTCATGTAATGGACAGTAACATTTTCTAATATAGTCTAAATGACATCAAACTGACCTCAACTGGCATTTGTTTTTTAAACTTCAGCAAGTTCATTGTAATAGTTTTTTGCCTTCCTCCAGACCCTGAGGAAGGATGGACGCTCTCTGTTGCCTCTGCCACCAAACATGTTATGTATGGAAATATTGAATGTATTGAATGACAAATGTCAAGTATGTTCAACAAATAATGTAATTAACTTGGGTAAAAGAACATTTACCAGCTGGTCTGGGGTTTGAACTTGACTCAACAAACCACCACACAGCACAGTTTCTACACTGATCTCGGAAGACATTCATGAACTCTCCTGTATATACCTTGTTCAATGAATTACTGTTTCCTGTGGAAATGTACCTTTTAATTGATGTTGTAAATGACATTGTAAATGTATGAATGTATAACAAAAATACTATTAGAGAATACATTGGTTGTAAATGCCACTTGTATTTACGTTACAATCCCATAATGTACATGCTGAATAGACAGAACCAACCGTTGAGATATGTTGATAATATCTGCAGGCATGCATTACATGTTGATGGGAAGACATGTTCTTAAATGTGTTGTAATTTATTTTTGTTGTATTGACTGGTGTCCTTGTATGTAATTGTTATTGTTTTTGTTTTTGTTGACATGTGGATAGTAAATATACATGCTTCTGCTTGTTGACTTATTTATTTGAATTGCATTGGTTATTCATCCTATTAGTTTGGGCATTGACATAGTTTCTCTCATAGGTTGACATAAAAGTACTACGCAATTGTTAAAGAAGAAGGGTTACGCAGGTTATTAGTTAAAGTGACACTACCAGGGCTGTATACTATGAGAAAAATATGTATTATGCAATAGCATTACATAAAGATATTACTAAAGATACATACGATTAAAGATATTAATGTGTATTTAAAAGAAATACATTATTTTCAACAATGTTAAAATCGATATGGAAGAAGCACTAAAATCCAATAGAGGTGCGTCTTCTTTGTAGTGATGCAATGCTGCATTCATTTAGAGTCAGGTCCCATAATATAAGCGGTATTAAATACCTAAACACTCTAATATGAAACTGGTGGATTTTAATACAAATATTAATATGAAAAAGGAAGAAGCACTAGCATTAAATGCAAAGAGGTGTGCCTTTTTTGAACACCTGTGGTCAATGAATGTGCAGTACAGTTTTTCGCAAAAAAAGTGAATACAGGACTTATACTTGTAACAAACTACTTCTACATTGTTTTATGATTTCCTTTAACTAAAATATATTGTATCTTCGGATATTATATCATCTTTTTAACCACCGATTGTTACCTATGGTTCCTACGTGTACGGTATTTTCTAAACCCTGTGTGAAGTGGCCTGGGACGATTGAAAAACAACAGCTGATTTCTAAACGTGTACAGCACAGATCTACCATCACCTAGACAGAGAGTGTGTTGTGCAGATCTACTGTTGCGCAGTTGCCATTCCGCGCAGCTTTTGACGCTCTCAAACGTCTGTGTTATGAGATGTGTTTTGTAAGGCTCACGTTTGTTTGCCTAACGGGAGTGTTACACAAACTGTTCACTGACAGAGGGGACACTTCACCTCGACTGATTTAAAGAAAGAAAGGGAAAACTGCTGGTGTCTGGTCAGCGTACGCTAGCTGTCACATCATGTTTCCAGCTAGCAGATATTCAGCTGCTAAAGGTACGTAATCTAATGGATAGTTAGCTAACACAGTGCGAGCCTGCTGTACTGGACTTGAGCAAAGCTAGAAACTTTTCACTGACACTCACTCAATATGCTACAAATGATTTATATACATACTACTGCCTGTTTTATGAGGTGCTTTGTTCATTTGTGCTCTCGTTTGTTTTGTTTTCCTCACATGCTAGCGTTAAAATTGAACAGCAACAGTCCAGCATTCTAATGTTAGCATCAAGCTAAAATATAGGTGAAAGTTGAATCAATATTTAGGTCACTTGAACAGTGTCCTTGTCCTTGGTTATGGACACCATTTACGCCTTTCCATAAACTAACTGGTATTGTTAGTCATTTGTTACTGTTTTGAAAGTTATTGAAAGTGTTTTTCGGCATAAGGCAGATGTTTATGTGCAGCATTACACTTTGAAATTAGCTTAGCTTAGTTTACTGACTAAACTAATAGCTAGCATGGTGCTCCTGTTGCAACCTTAGTGTGACAGCTGCTTGTCATTTTATCTACATTAGCTACCAGTATGATTTTTCATATGTCTGTACAGGTTTTATGGTTTAAAAATCACCCTTACTACATTGTGCAACCTACCTAAAGCTTGCCTTTATTTGTCATTTATCCAATATATACACAGATCAGGTTGAACTCAAACAGTTAGTCCACTAGATAGAATACAAACAACTTGCACTACTAGTTTCAACTGGTCTTGACTTGAAGCTCTTTTTTCTCTCTCTTGCAGCTCACAGGTGTGTCAGGGCATTGAAGACTGTCCAACTAGAGCATGCTGCCCCTCAGCAGTACACAACCATACACAGACGGACTTGCTCTTCAGTGACAACACCCCCCATCACCACACACTACACTATCCATTCTCGGGACAAGGATCCAAGATGGGAAGGTAAGCCACTGCTGTGTTGTGTCTGTCTTAAGCAACACAGTCTACCAATGACCATCTCTATGCAAACTGTAGGTACTTGTCAAGAGATATATTTGTACACTCTCACTTTGGTTTTAACTCAAGATATATGTAACGGGTGTTCATATAACTACAGGAGTATAAATGATGTTTGTTCACCTTTACTCTACATAAAATAAGATTACGGTGATAGTCCTGCAATATACTGAATTAAGCCAGTTAGACATGGATGACAACAAGAAGTTCAACCTGCATTACACTTTGACAGTTTCCTATAACACTTGTAATTGTTTTAATATTTAGTGAAACATATTGGTGTGGATTTGTAGTGATTTGACTGATCCAACTACTTTCAATTTGCATGAGAAACACATTGCAAAAGACTCCAATATTACACTCTGGAATCTTCTTATCATATCAGTTGAAAGCAAGCATTATTACTAGATAAGAAACTGCACTGTTGGTAATCATTCCCTAAACTTTTAAGCAGTATTGTTTTAGCACTGAAGGCAGCAGAATGGCAGAACTACTCAACAGTACACTTCAGTATATGTTTATTTATAACAAGTCATATTGTAATCAAACGGTATCACGTATCCTGAGCAGTGGTTCTTATTCTTCTTGTGAAATATGTCACGTATCCCATTGTGACGCATCAATGTGAATTACCTCAATAACCTCTTATCTTTGTTTTGAAAACCATTAAACCTGCAATTATACTTTTACTCTTTGTTTTGGTGAAAGGCTTTGCCAGTTGTTCGACACTGTGCTGCAGTTACCCTTTTTAAAATATCTGAATCAAAATGCACTGCCTCTCTTGATTCTTAATCAAGTCAGAAAGAAACCATTATTAATGTTATTGTATATTTGTATTATCATACATTTTACCTAATAAAATAAAATGTTATATTTAGCTGCATGTACCTTTTTAAAGTTCTTAACAAATAATCTGAGGGGAATTTCTTGTTGTTTGTTTTGAACTTGTGCTGTGTCATTTTGTAAAGCACTAAAGCTTTATTATCATTATTCTTAATATGTCTTTCTTATGGTCCCAGGTATCGAAATGGAGAGGTTTGCAGACGAGGCCGATGTGGTGATAGTAGGCGGGGGCCCAGCCGGTCTTTCTGCAGCCATTCGTCTGAAGCAGCTAGCCAACGAGCAACAGAAGGAGCTGCGAGTGTGCCTCGTGGAGAAAGCCTCTCAGATCGGGGCACACACCCTCTCAGGAGCCTGTCTGGAGCCCTCCGCCCTCACCGAACTCATTCCTGATTGGAAGGAGCGAGGGGTGAGTGTCGAATTAAAAAGAACGTTCTATGTTTACATCATGTGCTTCAATTTGTTGTTCTTATTGTCGTATATATAATGTCGATCTTTGTCTGCAATGCTATGTAACATAGCTACACATACTGTACATGTAGCAATACAGGTTGTAAGACTATTATTTAAATGTCAATTGAATACAATACACAGTAATGCATAATCCCCAAAACAATTATACTATAATAAGTTAAATAAACAACTTAAATGTTATTTCAATACACCACGTTTTATATTCAATATCCCTATTTTCAATTCAATCGCTACTTGGCGTTAATCACATTCACAAGTACATACGACGATTGGTGCGGAGGGGTATTTCAACATTATTGAACATTTTAAGGACGAAACGTTCTTAACTTCAATTATTACCCCAAAATGTTCAATTTTTTTGTTTTAAATATGTTTCATCAAATATATTCATTTACAAATAAAAAATAAAAACACTTCAGAAGTTATTTAAAAAAAGGAGATTGCTGATGATCATGATAATACATAATTTCGTCAGGCATGGGATTGACAGATGAGTCGTTGCCATTTGCACTAATTAGCAGTGCTTAAGCAGGGCGTGAGCATTGTATTGATAAATCACTGAGTTTTCCAGATGCTCTCCACTTTGTTTTACATTCATACCGCTTAGGCAGGGCTCAAACACTCTGACCCCTAGATTCCACCGGGTCCGTATGTGGCGCGTTACGGTTGCTCCGCGGTTTTGGTCCGGCCTCCTCCGGCGCCATATCCTACCGGGCGCGTTTCAGAAGCATTTCGGAAGCGGAGCGTCTTGCCTGCCGGCTCGCAGTTTTTGTTGATTTGGGCATATTTCCTGGACAGGATACTTTGTACAGACAAAGTTAATAATAATAATAATGATATTCCAGTTATAAAGGACATGAATCAAAGATGTGTTGCTGTATTTTAGTGGTAATTATTCTATATATATAATTTACACAGTGCCTGTAAACTGGAGGAGAACGCTGGCATTTCTCCTCCTACTTGAAAGACTACGGAGGGATAGGATCTGCAAAATTAGTTTGTGTGTGTATATATATATATGCTCTGAACGTTCCACTTCCTGCCTGCCCGACATTACCTTTATGGCTGCATCGCGTCGAAAAATAGACTTCAATCCTATTTCAAGCGGAGCCCAGCGGCGAGACGCTTCTGGGACGCTTCTGAGCCGTAACGCGGCGCGTCTGGTGGAATAGCACCCATTGACTAGAGTGGCCGCGATCCTTGCGGACGCCGCGGCGCAGCCGTAACGCGGCCGTAACACGCCGCAGACGGACCCGGTGGAATCTATGGGTTAAGGCTCTCAGCTGAGTCCGTAAAATGGATGAGACAAACCCTGTAGTCTTCTAACTCAACTACACATGTAGATTTTTGTGAGTGCAACACTATAACAATGACAACATCTGACCATATGCACACACACATAAAATCCTGCTATAACGTCCCACACACAAACTTACAAGGTGAAAACAATTCCAGGTTCTCTGTCTAGGCTGCTAATAAATCCAATGAAGTCAAAATCTCAACAACACATTGTGCTCTTACCTCAGGCACCGCTGAACACTCCAGTGACGGAAGATGTGTTCAGCCTTTTAACGGAGAAATACACAATCCCTATCCCCATTTTGCCAGGTAAAAAGCCAATTGTATTTTTATTTGAATAAAACATCTTTCACTTTGTAAGCCTTGTCACTGAACTGACAAGACGGTAACAGGTTCTGCCCCTCAGAGGTTGTGTGTGTTATCGACATTTGTAAATGTATCTATTATTTACCACCGGGAGAAAAGAGAGATTTATTCATTCATTTCAGTGCAAGCAAAGTGGTTTGTGTAGTGAGCAGATGTATTCCTGAATAAATACAAGACGGTGATGCAACATTGGGCTGAATATAATCAAAGGGGGTTGCCGCATTTCAAACTTGTATGTTGACAGAAAGGTAGAAATATGTCCCCTTTGAATTCTTCGGGGTTGTTGACTGAGATGTATGTAACACCCATGTAGGTCTTCCCATGGTGAATCATGGGAACTACATTGTGAGGCTGGGGAACTTTGTGCGCTGGCTGGGGGAGCAGGCGGAGGAGCTGGGAGTGGAGATCTACCCTGGATACGCTGCATCTGAGGTGAGACATTAGGAGTGTCTGTGATGTACTGTCAAGCAATTTGCATGTGACACAAATATCCATTTCTATTTTATTCAAGGCAAGTTTATTTATATAGCACTTTTCAACACAAGGCAATTCAAAGTGCTTTACAAAAATGAAAGGCATTAAGAGTATAACACACATTAGAAACATTAAAGATAATTAGACATGAATAACACAGGTACGTGACGGTGCCGTGTAAGATGTGAATAGTTCTATTAAAAGTAGCGGCAAAAAGAAAGTCTTCAGCCTGGATTTAGAAGTAGTCAGAGTTGCAGCGGACCTGCAGGTTTCTGGTAGTTTGTTCCAGATATTTGACAACACCCCTAACTAAATTCTCTCATTCCTCCACCCCTAGTCTTCCCGTGAAATTATAGTTCTTTTGACAGTTTTCTAACCTTTTGATGTTCCTTTCATCCTTCTCTTTCAATCATTTTGCATCCGCAGAAAACTCATTTCCCCCTGTTTCACTGTTACCTGAACCCATCTTTGACCTTTTCAAACCACTTTTCTTTTCAAGTGAACAACCTATTTCCTTCATTCATACTGCCTTTCTCAAAATATACTGTTTGTTGACTATGGTAGTGTCAATTATTCGTCAATGAAACACTATCTCGCCACTGGCCTTATTTTAACCGGAGTATTGTTGACATCCACCTGGATCCATCTTCTTCTTATATATAGACACATCTTGCACATTTTTGAATTTGGACTGTCTGCATGTATTATCTTTTTGATTTACTCACACGACAACTATAGCACGTCTGTCAGTCTTGGGAGAGGGATCCTTCCTCTGTCTCTCTCCCAGAGGTTTGGTGTGAGGGTCTAAGGGACAGAGGGTGTAAAATAAACGTATTAATTACAAGATTAAATTCATATTCATTCGTAATATTATAAGCTAGTGCAAAGCTGATTAAAATAATGTTCTGGCTCACGGGCATTATAAAAAATGCTTAGACTTAAAATATGGTTACATTAATGATGTTAATGTGCTGTGAACCTACTATGAGTCTATTGCATACATTATAAATATTAAAAACGGATTCAAACTAGATTAGAAATACACATATAGAACCAAACCTGGGGAGACAATATGTACTGTTGAAGCAAATGGCCTGAATGTAGGTGCTGTAATAAAGATCAAACTCCACAGGCAGGAGTTATGGCGCATTTCCACAGTAACTATAGTAACGCATTGTAGGCGGAGCTGTGACGCCATCTTCAATGCGAAACACAAAACCAACATCAGCCGTTAGCTGTTAGCACTCAGAGCTCACAGCTCCTCATATCTGTTCATAAACTAGACAAAAGTTAAGTACAAACCACAGACTGTCTGTGTCATGGCGAATACAGTCGCTGGTTTGTTTATGTCTGTAGGCCGTTGTTGTGAGTGTGGACGGTCGGAGCATATACAACGTTAGCTTAGCCGATCTCCATTCAGAAAACACGCAATGGTTTTTCGCCTGCCGTCTGTCTGCAGACTTGTCAAAGCATTAATTCATGTTTTTTACTAACCAGTATCAGTATGTTGTTACTTCGGCATCATTTTGAAACGTGTATTACAATTAAATCACGGTCAAATATGTTCATTTTGTTGTAGTTGTAGCCCCCGAGCCAGCGAGTTGCCAGTAATTCTCTCACTAGTTTAGCATACTCAGCCCGGTTGTTGGCCCGGAAAGAACCTGGATTTTGGAGAGCCAGAAAAAGTACCCGTTAGCCGGAACTACCCCTAGTGGAAACGCAACAAAAAACGGCCCTGGATTGGCACGGCACGCTTAAATCGTGCTACGCGCTGCAGTGGAAATGCGCCATTAGATGATTCAAGTAAAAATTATGAGGAGTTTATTTAAACCTTTATTTCTTTCTTTTTGTGAAATATTGAACATAACACTTCTCTGACTCAGTTTTCTATACATATCTTACTGCCTTATATTCCATATTTGTTCTGTGGTAGACAAAAAGTAAGGTTGCTTCAGGTTTACATATACCCTTTTTTACAGCTGATTTTTTTATTTGCTGGTTCTAGATTTCCTTTATTACAGTGGACATGTATATTGTTGTTTCTCAAATGTATACAACCCAGTCATCAATACCCCTGTTTGTGCTCGTTCAGTCATTTTATTATTCAACATGATTACAAGTGTGTTAATCTTCCATCTGTATTCACTTTTTGTCAAGGTTTTGTTTCACGAGGATGGAAGTGTAAAAGGAATCGCCACCAATGATGTGGGCATCGCCAAGGACGGCTCGCCGAAGGTTAGTGCCGTGAAACGTTTAATTTGATAACGTTTTTAAGATTCTAATCCCCTTTTGTTGCCACTTAATTGTCAAATTAAAACTTCATTTAGAGAGGCCATTCTTTACAATTGAAAGACATCACGCTTGGATACATCCTGCTCTTTTGAAAGGAATTAAAGCACAAAAACAACAACAGGAACACACACACTTGTTTTGATCTATCAAGCATAAAGAGTTTTTTTATCCAGTATAGATTTAGCCGTGTGAATGTTGCTTCAAAGGAAATAAATTGTTCCTTTTTTAAAGAGGCACCATTCCTTTGAAAAAGTCAATTGTTCACTGTAGGGCATTACAGAGCATGTCATTTTAATCAGGTTGTAATTATTATTATTATCCATAATTTTGTTCTTATTGAACTCGGGAAAAGTAGTTCCTTCTCCTTCGGTTCTAATCAGGTTTGCTTTTGTTCAGCTGATGTTTGTTTTATTCTGTCCTGTTATACAAACTGTTATTTTGCTCTACCTAAAAAAGCGGTGATTCGATTTTTACCGCACTAACCAATCAAATTCTACTTCTGCTTTGCTCCAGGATGTCTTTGAGAGAGGAATGGAGCTCCATGCTAAAGTCACGTTGTTTGGAGAGGGCTGTCACGGCCACTTGGCCAAACAGCTTTACAAGCAATTCAACCTGCGTGAGAACTGTGAACCCCAGACCTACGCCATCGGACTGAAAGAGGTAAATGACATACATACCGCCCACATAAAGCTACCCTGGATTTAGTTTCCCCTAGTCCAGTCTTACTAATCGTTCCTAATTACTAAAGTAGATCCTGACCAGATAAAAGTGGTCATTTGTGTTTGGTCATTTTTTTGTAACTTCCTATATATTCATATATAAACAACATATTATTGAAACATGAGACTTTGTACATATTTTTAATTATTTTTTTTGCGACCAACTTTTTATTTTTTTTAATTTTTTGCCCTCACAAAAGGGACTTATACAGATACAAATTATATAGACAATATAGACAATACAAAAAGACAAAGAAAAAATATAGGGAATCCCTTTCCCATGCCACCCCGTCCCTCCCTCTTCCCACCCATCACAGAAAATCCTACCTGATGTTTTTTAGCAATCGTCTGAGTTCATCTATATATTCTATATATTATTTATATTATAGCATAACAATTTATCCACATAAAATACATTCATACCTTTTTTTTCCCCACATAACATTTCATCTGTTTAAGCTGAATTGCGATTAACTCCCAATAATCTACAATTGCACCAAGGTGTGCGTATATGTACAATCATCATTTACTTGAATGATATTACCCGATCACGATATTTTTAATTTTTGATATAAGAATGTCTTATTCATATTATGAACCATTCAAGTAGGTATAGGTCACACCAGGCAGGCAGATAATAACAGAGTTGACATCCATCCTAATGTTCAGGTGGCTCCTCTGTTTTTACTGTGGACATGTTTTGAATCCTTTAAGTATGCAGACCTGGAGAGAGTTCAGCAGAACCGATAGTGGCAGAAAGCGCGAACACTTCTCTGTGTACTGTTCGCATTGTCATTGTCAATTCTCCGGCCGAATACGTCAAATAATCCTTCAGTTTGTCAAATATCAGCAGCTTCTCCCTTCCCAGTCTATGCTTTCCATCCCTTGTTTTCCATCACAATAATAATATCTCTACACGGGAGATTCAATGATGTGTACACAATCTGGTGTGAAGTCATACTTTCTTGCACAAGAAAACGTAAATGCAAGTACAGGGTGTCCGCGGGGTCTTAAAAAGTGTTAAAAGTTGATAAATCAATTTAGCGAAAATGAAGGCTATTAAAAAGTATTAAACGGCATTTTCCAAGGTATTACATTTTGTGGCTTGTTTTCAATAAGTATATAAATGGTCCAAAGAGGTTGTATTCTACAGTGTGCCTGAATGTAATCATTGCGTAGGTGTGTAGTGTGATTCTGTGTAGTTTATTTATGGCATCCCGTTGGGTTTGACGTCATCTGAACAGGACATCGCACGCTCACTGCTTGATGGCGCGCAAAGGTCCGTTTACGCCGGTTGTTAAGCAACATCGTTATGGGGAAATGCAAGTTTGCGTCCAAATGGTTGGAAGATAAGGAGGAAGGACAATCAATACTTATAGTAAATGTGAGGTGAAGTGTGTCGCCAAGGTAACCGGTTAAACTCCAAGTGGCGATGAGGTCTTAAAATGTATGGAAAGGGTCTTAAAAAAGGTCTTAAAAGGTATTAACTTTGACTTCAGGATTCCTACATATACCCTGAAGTAGTAAAAAGGCACTTTCACTCTTTTACAGTGCAGACGAAGATAGTCTGTGTCAGTTGGAACGTTTAGACTTGATAGTGTTGGAAGAATCCTCTGCTTGTTGATGACCTCTCTGCTCCTGTAGGTGTGGGCGATTGACAAGAAGAAGTGGAGGCCAGGCCGAGTGGAGCACTCTGTGGGTTGGCCCCTGAACAGAAACACATACGGAGGGTCCTTCCTGTATCACCTGGACGAAGGAGAGCCGCTGGTGGCGCTGGGCTTTGTGGTGAGAGGCTTTGGACATCCTGACAGTGATGCAAACATGTGTGACAGCTGGATGTCACAAAAAAAGAAAAAGAAAGCAACCCATGGTTCTGAATAAATAGTGGAGTCGTGGGTGGCATTCTATTATCACTGAATATTATGTATCCTACAGAGGGGGCAATAAATACATCCATGATTGCTTATTTGTAATTCACTATGATGTCCAGATGCAAATATACCGTAGATTATGACATTTACATATAGCTCAGTAGAAAAATAGCATGTTTGCTTAGTTTTAGTCTGCTCACAATACCCCTAGATAACAAAGTAGACATTGTGTTAATAAACAATTCTCAATTGTGTAAATTCAGAAGCGCCACCCCTGACAGTTATTACAGCTTTAAATCTTCTTGCTTATGCATCTGCACACATGGACACGGTGGCTGCCAACGCTTTTTGCAGATTCTCCTAACCCTTTGAACTCGGCAACGATTTCATATTCATACCATTCTCCCAGTTCCTGCCACTGAAAGACAATCTCCTTTTGTTATGCATCCCAACGCATCCCAACGCATCACAACGTGACAGAGGTTGTTGACCTTGTTTTGCGATGTGATGTTCGTAGCTACAGTATATGAAGACAGTTTAAGTCCTCTCTGGATTTTTATATTAACTGTGATTTTTAATTTAAGCTGTAGAGACATTAAGGTGGATTAAAGCTTGATTTGTAGCGTCAATACCAAGAGTGTAAATCTTGTCTAGATTGATGGCAACACTAGAGTCAATAGAAAAACTAAATTATTAATATTTTAAAAGCCACAATAGGTAACCTGTTTTCAATTCATTCATTTAGACTAAGTTCACACATTTTACGTTGTAGGCTGAAAACCCACTTGTTTAGTTTCAAGTGCACCCTGGCCATAAAACGTCCATTAAGACGAATGCACTGACAATGGTCTTGATCATTTGAAGCGTATATACCTGCAAGTTCTGAGCTTGTATCTTCATAGGTGATTGCACTTATGTCAGTTGCTTTGGATAAAAGCCTCAGCTAAATGTAATGTGTATTTGTTTATACTCCAGGTTGGTCTGGACTACTCCAACCCTTACCTGAGCCCCTTCAGGGAGTTCCAGCGCTGGAAGCATCATCCCTCCGTGGCTCCCACGCTGGAGGGTGGCACCAGGATCGGATATGGAGCCAGGGCTCTGAACGAAGGAGGGCTACAGGTAAGGCCCCGCTATACACAATTATTAAAGGTCACCTATTATGCAAAATCCACTTTTTCATGTCTTTCATACATAACCATGTGTCCCCTCTGTGGAAAGAGATTCTGAAAGTTTCAGGAAAAAATATTCTCTCTCTTTTTTGTCCTGATCCATTTTAAAAACCTGTCTGAAAATGAGCTGATCAGATTTTGGCCACTTTGTGATGTCATAACGATTTTTCGGCTTGTGTAACCATTAGCCAATAACCAACCAAGGTATCTGAGACCTATAATATATTGATGAAAAAAGTATAATAGGGGACCTTTAAGTAACAATGAGATATTATTGCTAGACTAAACTGTTTGTCATATGCTGAGTATTGGGAAAACATATACTGCAACTTATTAACTTTTTTCAACTTCAAAATGTGTCAACATCTTTTTAATCCAATGAGATGATGTTCTTTTGGTTTTGACCAACTTCCTGCCAATGCTGATGACCTCATCAAATAAAATCTCGGCACCATCTAGTGGACTATAAAAGCTATTCTTACCGAAAAAGTACATGTATTTCCACTATTAATTATTAATATAATAGTCAGAACTTAGCCTCTCTGTGTATTGATGCAATATTGCTTCAAGTAGCAAACTGCTCTCCTGCTGATGGCCCTCCTCCTCGCCCTAATGCTGACAGAGCGAGTGCTGACAGGCTCATTCTGACAGAGTATGAGAGCAAGTATCCTCCAGTCTGTGCTCATGCCGGAAAAAAGGATGTCAGACAAATGGATAGGAGCCGGAAATATATCATAATAAGCAAACGGGCAATGTTAGTCTATTATACTTCAGGGAACAACGAAGCCTTGATATGTTGTCAATATGTTGTTTTCATGAAAGATCAAAAACACTGAGCTGAAGTGCTCCCCTGCGCCTGGCCAGTTTGCCAGAAAGACTACATATGGACTTAGAATGTGACTCACTGAATGGGATTTCCGACTAAACATAAAATAGCTGCCAAAATAAACGCTGTCAGTTAAACAAACTGTAACGGGTGGAAGACTGTTCTGCATGACTCAATTAAACACTTCTATTTACGGATTGATTAAATGCATTCCTACTTTCATATTTAATTAAAAACCATTAGCTGATTCTTCATTTATAATCTAATTTACTCTGCAAACACATCGTCGTTGTTACAGCATGATTACAACAGAAATTGGTTCATACATGTTTGATTGATCGATTGATAAACATCAAAGCCTTGTAAGTCATTTTCTTTCAATCTGTGTTGGAATCTGGTGTTTCATCAATCTGCCTTATTTAGTTTTTACTCTATTTTAATAACGAAACTTTTTTAGAAAAGGACCGATAGCACACTCTAATCACTAAGATATGCATTATTACTGCGCAAGATTAAAGATTAGATTACACATATGGTTATACAAAGAAATCAGAGCCAAGTAGTATAGACAAAGAATACATTTAGAAGTGTCCTTATTAGAATGTTGGATAAAGGAAAAACGTGGTGTTATTTTAGGACACATCTGTTTTTGAGTATTTTCATTATTCATCTAATAATTCAGATATGTCAAAAATGTTAATATGATGTTTGTGAATAATATTAGAAGTAAGCACAGCAGCTGCTCAGTCACATTGAAGGTCAGCTGAGGTGCTGCTGCTGGATTCCTTCCAGTGGAGTCCAACTGGAAGGAGACCCCGCAGCTGACCCCAAACAGGCTTTAGGGATTTACTGTCCCCTCTGTCCTGGGAATCCTCACGGTCCTCCAGCAGGAGATACATGACGTGGAGAAGGAAGTCTGGACTACCTAAAACAACCTTCCTTCCTCTGTGACCTTGAATCATATTAGACACAGAAAATAATATAAACTTTATGGACAACGAAATCCAAAAACAGCAAGCATGAAGATTATATTAGAGCTAACTTGATACAATTAACTCCACTGTGACCTTAGGCGCGTTCACACCGGAGTACTTTTCCCCGTACTTCTCCCGTTTAGTTCCGATAGTGCCTGGGATTTTGCGTTCACACCAGAAAGAGAACTTAGTTCATGATAACTTTTACCCCCATTTTTAGTGCCTGCTAGAGAGGTGGGACTTTCCTGGGGAGAAAAAAAGTTCCAATGTCTGATTGGCTGGGCGAATTGCAAACCACGCCCCGTAAAACTCTGAAAAGTTTTGGGAAGCCGCCATTGTATTTGCTGGCATTAGCATTATTAGCATTAGCCCCGCGCACCAACGGAGAGAGAATAACTTATGGCAACACAAACAAAAACATGGGAGCGGTGGAGATGAGGAGGTGTCGGCGTTCTGGCGATTTACTCTTAGTTCCATGGGGGAACTAAGTGCTGGGAACTAAGTGCTGGGAACTAAGTATGGCAAAGTACTTGGTGTGAAAGCGTCTCTTGAATTACATTAGACACAGAAAATAATATAAACTTTACATACAGCGAAATTCAAAAACAGCAACCATGAAGAAGCTCTGGTTTGGTCAGTGTTTGTTTGTTTGATGAGTGGGGATGAAGTATTAATTGGTACTATCTCATTTAAGTCAAATTGTGTTGCCAATGAATTACTTGGTGTCATGAAATCTGGAATGCAATGCGATTATACCCTCACTCATCCTGTTAAAAAAATACAATTATACAAAAAAAAAAAAGAGGTAACTTGATACACTTAAACACACCAACCAGCCAAAATACAGTTTATGACAGAGCCACACTTTACATACAGGTGTGTGTGTGGAGAAACTATATATTAAAAAAACCCATGAGAAAAGGGTATTACTAGTTGTAATAGTTTGTTTATAGAAAGGATTTAAAGATGAAACTTGAACAAACTGACTGAGAAAATAAGGTTTGTGAAATCTACTGCAGGTGATTTTCAATATTTTTCTGAGTTGATGGAAACCCGCGTGCAAAACGTTCACAATTCAGCTCACGTTCTGAAATCACTCTTCTGGAAAATGGATGACTGCATTGAAAAACAATTCATTCAATCTTTTGTCAGAAATTAATATAAGAAATTACCATCCGTTTTCTTAAGATATTGTTTTTAATTGAATATGTAAATGTGCGGACATATTGTTGCTATTAAATACTTTCACATAGAGCATTCTTAGGATTTTGGAAAGTTAAATTGGATAATAAAAAGATTAAAATGTCACAAAAGGTAATCGTAAAAAAAGAATGTGCCTTGACATTTGGTGTTATAATCAATATATTAAAAAGATTTACTTTTCCAAGATGATTTCATAATTAACAGCATAAAAAGTGTCAAAAAGAAACAACAGACGTGAAACAAACAACTTGCATCAAATGATCGATAAGCATTGATAAGTAACAAGAACCTTTCATTCAGTGTCAAAACATCCTTCATCTTTTTTGTAAAATATTGCTTCTTTCAAAAATAATCCACTTCAAGGTGACTGTGGCTCACACCAGGAGGAGCGTGCAAGAGGTTTCAAAAGGTCATTCACTGAAGATGTAACGTTCGTGAGACTACCGGTGGTTTTAGTACTTCAGGATGAAGGAGGCAGACTGTGGAATATGGCCTCTATAAAGAACTTTTTTTCACCTTTGCAATAAAAATGAAAGTACTCCATTAAAACTAAGGATCAGGTGCCATCTCTCAAAGGCTGGCACAACATTATGAGTTGGTTCCCCTGGAATATCTCTCAAATTAGAGATGTCCCGATCCGATCACGTGATCGGGGATCGGCGCCGATCACGTGATTTTCAAAAGATCGGAATCGGGAGAAAAAAATCCTGAGGCCTTAGTTTTGGTTTCAAATTACACAACATCATGTATGTGTTGCTTCTTTTGGGGCTTGTTTTCATAGACCTGGTTTCTTATTTCTCTCAAATCTGGCAACAGAGTGGGCGCAGTGTCTAATAGTAGCAGTAAGCTAACGAGCACTGATAAGCTTTATTTTGTTTTGATCCAATGCTGCACAACTGAACTGATCCAATGCTGCTGTGAAAAAAAGAAGCTATATCCATGTTGGATAGAATAGGTAGTTGGGTACTGTCATTTAAATACAAAAATAATCTTAAGGGACAACTTGAATGCTTTTTTCCTTTTTGTTCTCTTAATGCATTGCATAAAGATCGGATCGGGAAAAATCGGTATCGGCAAATTGTCAAAATCAAATGATCGGAATCGGATCGGGAGCAAAAAAAGGTGATCGGGACATCCCTACTTTCATATGTTTTACATGCCAAATCTGACCAGTTCTATCCAATCTGGCAGCCTCACTTACATTTCCTTGGACCTGAATTGTCGGCTGTTATTGTTAAAGGAACCTCCTGTATGAATCTCCTGTAATCATAAAATCATCATCAATCATACATGTGATACTCGTGTAACCACCTATGTATGTAAGGGAGGTGTGTGGCGTAGTGGGTTAGTGCGTTGGTGTTCGGATCAGGGGAGCACAGGTTCAAACCCCACTGCAGTCAGCATGTCGTTGAGTCCCTCAGACACTTCACCCCAAATTGCTCCAGTGGGGATTGCCCTCAGTATTGAGTATGTAAGTCGCTTTGGATAAAAGCTTCTAACAAGTGACATGTAATGTAATGTATGTTTGAGACTCAGCTGTTTTTGTTTTTTGTCACGTTTTTGTCTTTTTGTTCGCTTTGCTTTGTACTGATGTATTTGTCATGTATATGCTATGTCGTTATTGTGTTGTAAAAACTGTAAAAACCAATAAATACATTGTTTAAAAAGTGAAAAATGACATGAACTCTCTGCTCTTCCTCTCTCCTCTTCCTCTCTCCAGTCCATCCCAAAGCTGACCTTCCCAGGAGGTTTGCTGATGGGCTGCAGCCCCGGCTTCATGAACGTCCCGAAGATCAAAGGCACCCACACGGCCATGAAGAGCGGCATGCTGGCTGCTGAGGCCATTTTCCCTAAAATCACAGCAGAGAACCCGGAGTCAGAGACGTTAGGTACAAAATGTAAACCCCATTAATAATCATGATGGTGGCAGCAGCACCTGTGTGCATCTCCTTTCAGGTACCGAGGTTAAAGTGAGTTAAAGCCCAGAAACGGGTCTACACAGGCTCTCTGAAGTTACATAACCGTACACACTGCAACACCGCTGGGTCATATCAGGTCGGATCAGAATCAGAATCAGAAACAGGTTTATTGCCAGGGAGGTTCACACATACGAGGAATTTGACTTAATGTCATGGTGCATACATCAAATATAAAACTAAAAATCTAGTTAAATAGCATTAAAATAAAGCAGTAATTTACATGGAAATAGAATGCTATGAATGAATTATAGCATATCAAATATGAAACAAGAAATATGTGCCGTAAGCAGTATGAACATTGTGTGCATTAATGTAATGCATATAGAGACTACGTTGTGGCTGAGGTAAGTGTCAGCGGGGGGGGGGGCGGGCCTTGTTTAAGAGGCCGGTAGCGGAGGGGAAGAAACTGTTCAGGTGGAGAGAGGTTTTGGTCATGATGGAGCGTAGCCTCCTGCCAGAGGGGAGGGGGGGTGAACAGTTTGTGTCCAGGGTGGGAGGGGTCAGCCACTATCTTCCCTGCCCGCCTCAGGGTTCTGGAGGCGTGCAGGTCGTGGAGGCATGGCAGATTACAGCCGATCACCTTCTCTGCAGAGCGGATGAGCCGCTGCACCCTGCCCTTTTCCTTGTGGCGTACCGGATGGTGATGGAGGAGTAGTATCAGAATACCTTTATTAGTCCCACAGAGGGGAAGGATGTCAGGTAGCACAGCATTTGTAAGCTATGAAAGGTCAGGCAATAACTTCTTTACTATGAGTTTTCCAAGCCACTTGAGAACTTAGCAGAGGCTGCACATGGGAGCAGCTACATCAATAAAAAAGAACTGTAATGGCTGTAAAAATGTCAGTGGGAACAGCTTCAAGAGTCATTATAAAAAGATCTATATGATCCATCTTGGTGGAGCTGCAGTGACTTGTTTGCTCAAAGGGATAGTTCGTACGAGGTGATCTGTAATCAGAGAAGTATTTACTGTAGATTGCAGTCGGCTCTCAAAAGGTGAATAGCAGTACAGGACACAAAGAAACTCACCAATCGAGGCACAGAGCACTCCTGTGTTCTGTTAAAAATAAAGCTGGTTGCTATGAACAGAGCTTAGTAAGCAGATCATGTTCCCTTTATTCTAAATGTAGAGTTCACTTGAACTGATATTGATTTTTATGGGTGGCCTTTTAAAAAACGATTTGTTTTACCCATGCTTATGTCAGCTTTTCCAAACTGGGAGCGCCATCTACTGCAGCTATGGATCTCATTATACCCCACTTAAATTATCCTTTTTAATAGTTATCGTCATGTTTTCATAATGTTTTACATGATTTAGTTCATTCTCTCGAGCACATGACAAATAACAACGGACTCAAATGCAAATGGTCGATAGTCAGGAAGAGAAAAACTGATGAATAATTATATCTTTAAGGTTATATTTACCCGAATAACTTCATTACCTGCAGTGGTCTTGTGCTGTCCAGATAGTATTGCTTTCATGCACCAGAGTTTGAAGTTATCCGCCCCTAAAACGTCTGCTACAATTTAATGTTTCTCAAAATGTAACAGCAGAGTGTTTTTACCACATAAAGGTGTCGTAAAAAAAATTATCCATTCAATTATTATCCAATTATTTAAATGTGATATATTTTTTATAGGGATTATTCCTTCTAATGCAAAATGTTAAGCGTGAAATCCCTGTTGAAATACAGTCATTCTTTTGTAAATCTTGAATCTATTATTCAAGGCTTTGTGCTACATATGTGCGGGAAAGGTCAGCATGACAACAGCGAGGACATTCGTTCATTGTGTGTGTCATTTCTTTAATTGAATCCTCCCAAGGCCTCCATGTACCTAAGCTTGAAATCCCTGTTGAAATACAGTCATTCTTTTGTAAATCTTCACTTGTTAAGGCCATATTATTCAAGGCTTTGTGCTACAAATGTGCAGGAAAGGTTAGCATGACAATATGTGTGACATTTCTTTATTTAAATCCTCCCAAGGCCTCCATGTACCTGAGTACGCTGAGAACTTGAAGAAGTCGTGGGTGTGGAAAGAGCTGTACGCAGTCAGAAACATCCGGCCGTCCTTCCACAATTACTTTGGTCTGTACGGGGGCATGGTCTACACCGGGATCTTCTACTGGATCTGCAGAGGAAAGGAGCCGTGGACCCTCAAACACGCTGGTGAGTAGCACAGTGTTTATCATATTCCTACGGATGTGGCCTAACAGTTCACAAAGGAGGACTAATTGTAGAACAAATTATAATCCTTAATTTAGAAGAAAGCTCATGTATCAGAGCAGCGGTTTTCAAAGTGTGAGGCTCGCCTCCCCTGGGGGGCGCCAGAGAGCTTCAGGGGAGGCGCAGCGTGAGAAAAGAATTACGAGAAACAGTGAAATCTAGCGAGTTAACTTCAGCTAACTTTATGCGAGCGGCAACATGGATCGATTTTTAGTGAAGTTACCTAAAGTGAGAGAGGAGACAGCGTCTGGCAGAAAACGTCCCTTGGCTGTCTGTGGAGACCGAGTTCCCCCACCTCGCCAAAAAGGCTGTAAAAGTGCTCATTCCCTTCACCTCCACCTCCGCCTACCTGTGTGAGTGCAGGTTTTCCGCATTGACTTTAATCAAAAGCAAGTACCGATCAAGCAGGGGCGGATCTACCGGGGTGGCATGGGGTGGAAACTGCCCCCCTAAAAATAGCCTTGCCACCCCAGTTGGCAGCTTTGTTTTTTTAAATAAAAGTTGTGGCTCATCGGACATTTATGAGAGAAAATCCCGAATGTCCGAGTGCAAGTGAATGCAGCACAAGACGCGAGCCTTGTAACCCCTCCCCCGGCACGAGCGAGGAAATGTGATTGGTGGCAATTTCATTTGAACGGGACGGCACATTCGGACATTCGGACCTTTATATATACAGTCCATGGTTAGGACCCAAGTAGACGGAAGGAATGAGGTATTTGCGGTCTACAATGACAGAGAAGAGACTGTGAAGTTTGGCTGTACTCAGCATCGAATCAAAACGCACTAAAGCTTTAGACCTTAATACGTTTGTGAGGCGTTTTGCTGAACAACATGGTAATCGCCGCATTCAGCTGTAATAGGCATGCCAACTTGATGCTCTGTTCACGGATGACTTGATGAGCATAAAAAACTGTTAAGATGATGACCTTACATGTGTAAATATATTTTTTTCTTTGTGGGGGTCTGCCCCCAAAAAACAGTTTTAAGTCCTGAGAAAGCCAAATAAGACGGTGTGTAAAACCCTTTGTAGAGTTTGACTCCAGCAACTTTATTCAAACCTTTACAACACTTCATTATAAGAACCAACAGCTCAGTGTAGTGACCTTACCCGAATATATAAAGGATATAACGTATGCAGTGGAGCAGTGTAGATTTCTAATGCTGTTGTTTATCAGAGGAAATCCACATTTGGTAACGTCAGTGCTCCATGTCTCTCAGGCCTCGACGCCGACCAGTTGAAACCGGCTAAAGAGTGCACCCCCATCGAATACCCCAAGCCCGACGGGAAGATAAGCTTCGACCTGCTCTCCTCTGTGGCTCTGAGCGGCACCAACCACGAGGGGGACCAGCCCGCCCACCTCACCCTGAAGAACGACAGCGTCCCGGTGGAGAGGAACCTGGCCATCTACGACGGGCCGGAGCAGCGCTTCTGCCCCGCAGGTAACACTGACACCACAATATACATACATATATAAGTCAAAAGTCAAAGTCAACTTTATTGTCAATCTTCCAGTTTGTGTGTACAGACAGAGAGATCGAAATACCGTTTCCCACAATCCCAAATATAAAAATATGTATATATACACACACATATGTGACCCGCTCTATCGAAATCAGTCAGAAGTCGCAACGGCTCATTTCAAAATAAATGTGGATTTGCGTAAAAAAATAGTTTTTCGGGTTCAGGTGTTTTGTTTGATTTTAAATAAACAAAGTCTTGGCTTTCAGAATATGAAACTTTTATTTCCAAAATCACACGATAAATACATTTTTGAAGCTTGTAAAGGGAAGATGGCACCTCTCACTCGCACCCTGCTCTTCCGCAACACCTCACCTTTTCTTCTGAAACTACTGAAGTGGAACATCTGCTGATTGTTAACAAAAATCAAAAACATTGGCTGAAAATATTTGAGCTTTACGTGTTTACCGGGTTTATCCAAGGTCTCCAGATGAGGACAAAGACACCTGGTTTTCTCTCTGAACGCTGTGAAAACCTAATGATGTGCAGCATGGGGTGAAGAAGCCTCTGCAGAGAGATGCTTTGTGACAAAGAGCTGAGGGAGGGGGAATAAAACAGGAAGCACTTAGTGCAGAAACTCTCAGGTTAGGGAGGTTAATAACTTTTATAATAATGACAAGTGCAGCATTTTGGGACAGCTGATCCCTTTAACATGAAATAAACGTTACAACGTTAATACTCTCCCTTTAGAGTACAAAGGATTTGATCACTGTTTCATCCCTGATTTAATAAACCTCCTTTAGAGTCACATGTCGTGCGTCACCCAGCATCAGGCTAATCTGTAGGCAGAGGTAATTAACCCGCATAGTGTTTATAAAGCGCTTTGGTTTTAATGACTTTTATACAACTCTTTATATCAAATATGTACAAATTAATGTCTCTTTAGTATAATTAACTTCTCTACACAATGCACCTCTAGTGTTATGCATAATTAGATAACTAGGCTGTATAAAAGAGAGCAGCGTTTCCCAATTTTGCAATCAATATCCAAAGCAGTATATATTCCTGTAAACCTTTTTAATACAAAATGCATCGAGGCAATTGTTTTAATCATTAAAGGGGTCCTGTTATGCTCATTTTCAGGTTAATATCTGTATGTTGGAGGGAACTTTGGGATGTTAGCCCTGCAGACCACTTACTGCACATGCACAAAAACCTTTATAACACCCTACAGGAAAGGGAAACCCCCAAAAAGCAGAATAGGGCTGCTTTAAAAAGATGAAACTCAGCTGTGTCCACATCGCACTGCTGATGAGAGTTCTCACACTATATGGTTTTATTGTTCCTTGGTAACATTTCTGACGGTCAATTCCAAGTATTTGTATAAGAAATACAATTATTACATCTTACAGTAAGCATGGTTTAGGATACTTATGTACTTCTGATTCCTGGCATCATGAAAACAGAAATGTAGGGTAAAGGGCAAATTGTCATTATTTAACTCCCTTAAGAGGTTAAAGGTCACCTATTATGCAAAATCCACATGTGTCCCCTCTGTGTAAAGAGATTCTGAAAGTTTCACGAAAAAAAGATTCTCTCTTTTTGTCGTGATCCATTTCTATAAAAACCTGTCTGAAAATGAGCTGATCAGATTTTGGCCACTTTGTCATAACGATGTTTTGTCTTGTGTAACCATTAGCCAATCACCAACCAAGGTAACCCCCCCCCCCCACACCTTATCACCTGAATCTCCTCCTTGAGCACCATTGAGTTATTTTTAACCAAATATCTCTCAGAGGGGCGTGGGGAGGGGCTCCTTATTTTCAAGTAACAGACAGAGAATCAGCACTTTTGAAAACAGGGCTGAAACAGAGGGGATTATGGGATAGTGGAACACAAACTAACGTAAATATTTCACTCTTTCTCTGTATGTGTCGATCTAACTACATTACTTCCCCCCCCCCCCAGGTGTGTACGAGTATGTTCCCCTGGAAAAAGGAGATGGGATGAGGCTTCAGATTAACGCTCAGAACTGTGTCCACTGTAAGACGTGTGACATCAAGGACCCGAGCCAGAACATCAACTGGGTGGTGCCTGAGGGCGGAGGAGGGCCAGCCTACAACGGGATGTGAACATCTCGTGTGTTTTTTTTTAACCTTTTTTCTCTAGAAAGATGACTGTAAAGTATCATCCAGGGCTGCAATACTTGCCAGCGATGGTGAATGTGCCTAATTATGGAACAGGAAGTAAATATATAGCTGGGTTTAAAAAGGTATGAAAAATTTAATCTGCAAAAAGCAAGGATATTAGAAATATGAATGCCTTTTTTTGTCATAGAAATCCTTAATTTATGCAGTTATATTGCGTTTAAAATGTGGCATTGGTTGTGAAATCCATCCAAACAGGACCATTAAACTGAGCTTTGATCAAACGTTGCAGTTGCTTCATAACAGCTACAAAACAACAATATGGGCATTTAAAGTAGATTTACAATAAAGTGGATCTTTAGCCGCTTTCACATCCCAGCACTTAGTTCTCAGCACTTAGGTACCCCCATGGAACTAAGAGCAGATCGTGTTCACACTGGAAAAGTCCCGAGTGAAGATTACACCACTGACGTCACTTCTTCTTCTGCTTTGGGTTTACTGGCAGGCCGCAAACCACTTCATGGCGTATACTGCCACCCGGAGTTGGGGACTGGCTTCAGTGGAAGCTGCTGGGACTCCCAGCAGCTTCTACTGAAGCCTTCCGAGTAAATCGCCAGAACGCTGACACCTCATCACTCCCATGTTTTTTGTTGTGTTGCCATAAGTTATTTTCTCTCCGTTGGTGCGCGGGGCTAATGCTAATAATGCTAATGCAAGCAAATACAATGGCGGCTTCACAAAACTTTTCAGAGTTTTACGGGGCGTGGTTTGCAATTCATCAGAAATGTGAACTTTTTTCTCCCCAGGATAGTACCACCACCTCTCCAGCAGGCACTGAAAAGGGGGGGGAACGTTCTTGTGAACGCAAAATCGGAACTAAACAGGAAAAGTATTCCGGTGTGAAAGCGCGTATTGTGTTTTAAAACGAGGTACCCAACAAACTGTAAATGAACAAGCAGCTCTCAAATTCAGGTTTATTCAGCATTTATTCCAGGAATATTTGGACAGCATTTGATCTGCTCAGTATTGTACATAAAATCATTCGATGATATCACACTAACGAATAAAGAACTTGACTGTTGTCCTTTTTGTTTTATTCTCTGTAAAAAAACATAAATAAAGACAGGTTGATGTAGGTTGTGTGGCTAAGGGCACTGTATCAAAAATCCTTAGCGTAAAACAAAACAACATATACAGTAAATGCTTTGCTGAACTACTTCAAACCCCTGGAACAAGGGCCGGTGATAAATGTGGAGTCAGCCATGCATCAGACTAACGCTCAAACTATTCATTACAGTGAGGACACGTGTCAGTATTAAGACAGGTCGAAGCTTACAACAGTTATTCCCTTAAAACAACACAGACGCTGAGATGTGGCAGCTTGAAAACATGAACAGACCTGCAAACTGAAAACACGTCACCTGCTGACGGACCGAGTGCAGCTCCCCACGCACACATGAATTCAAATATCGATAAACGTTGCTAAAGAGAATTCATTGCATTAGGCGAGGTATTTACGCAAACATTTTGGCATAGATTTTCTTCTCCTTCTCCTTCTCCAGCTGGATAATCAGCTGAACTCTCTTCAACTCTTTGCTGATAGCTGCCAAAAGAAAACACTTTGGATTAGATCAACACATCGATCAAAGTGACTTGTTTCAAACATTGCTTTTCACCTTTGCAATCATTTTGCACATCATCAACGTTTAAATCCAGGAGAGAGAGAGAGAGAGAGGGGAGTATTTCTTTTTAAGGCACATTGTAAATCGTTCTTATAGCTCGCTTTGACACATCTCCAAACAGCCGATAAACTGCTGCTTCAAATATCAGAAAGGAGCTGCAGATTTGCTCTAGAGCTCAATTTCACCCAGTACACTCAGCTTTGAGATATTAGGGGGTTGAAACACTTCCAAATGGTTCCCCTAACTCATATCTAACAGTTTGATACAAGATGACTGACTTTCTGGCAGCAATGTCCTCCCATCAATCTCCTTCTTTCCACAATCTATCTCCATACAACGCCATACATTAAGCTGCTTAACTGTTAATATTGAACATAGCCGCATTAATAAAAAAGGTATATATTCCGTTCCTTTAGAACTTGAAACACTGTCTGAGGAAGATTGGTATAAATCACAATGACTCAGCCATTGTGTTTATGTGAAGTACTTGAATTTAACAACCGTCTGAATAGCATTTTATCGTGAGTCACTCTCAGATCAAAGTAGATAAATAATAGGGATGTGTCTTTGAAAAATGGGTACACAGGCTTTTGTTGGCTTTACAAATCCTCTCAGTCTACGAAGTGAATATCGCCATACTCCTAAGTTTGTTACTCTGAGATAATGTTTCGGTTGCATGCTGCTCAGACAGAACACAGCCACTTAATTCCCTCAATCAAATCAAATCAGGATGTTTTCTTGCGGTCCTAGGACTATTTTTCTTCATGAGCTCGCATACTAAAATTGAATAATACACGTGAATATGCATGAAATGTCAAAACAAATATGCTAAATGTGGGAGACGGCGGCACATTTTTTGCATCATCCTTGGAATTGATCAAGACTGAAGAGACAGACAAATGTTAAAAGGCAGATTCCCCACCTTTGTCTTCTGGAGCTACTGCGTGCGCTTTCTTCAGATCAATCTGAAAGGAGAAGAAAACCATCGGGTGAGTCAATGTGACCTCAGTGTGCAAAACCAATGCATCCTGTTTTATCTTGTAGAAACCACCAAATGCCAAAAAAAAATACGATACATTACAGAACAGGGGAGACCGTTGCTAGTAATGCTGTACAAACCAGATCATTGATATTTTTAGACGTACATCATTGTGTACATTTTCAACTGTCAGTGGGCAGGATATATTAATTTTTAACAGCTATTTTAATCGTGTGTGTGTGTGTGTGTGTGTGTGTGTGTGTGTGTGTGTGTTACCATGGCTTGGCTGTTCTCCTTCAACCCCTGCCAGGACTGGGCCCTCCGGAAAAGTGCCTTAGTGCTCGCCTGGTCCAGCCCGAGCGCCTGTGAGACACAACAGAAAAGCATCCGAAATGATCCTCCTTGAATGTTCTATTACATTTTTGCCATTTAAGTTATTTTACATATTAAATCTTCATTATACTTCCCCCAAAACGTACTAGGCAGGTGGGCTCCAGGCAACAAAATGTTTAAGTGCATTGAATCCTATTTCTGCAAAGTTGATTTTATCATTCCATAAAAATAATTAAGTCAACTTTAAAGATAATACTCGTAGAAGGACACTTCTCCAAGTAGAGGGCAGACTTTCGCCAAGGCTTAAAGGTAGGTAGGTAAGAATGGAGAAACCAGCTCGAGTGCGCTAGAATTTGAAAGTACGCAGCTGAAAAGAATCTGCCCCTTCCTTCAGACTTCCTTACAGAGCCCCTCCTCCAACACACACGGACGCACACATGACCAATGAGGGCACGAGATAAGTTAGTGCACAGATGGAAGGCTGACAGGCAGGTAGGCCATCCAGTTATTTTAGCCGGGCCGGCTCAGATGATTGGTCGTGCTTTTTACAGCGCTACGGCTTCCACAGATGAAATGTTATGTATTTATTGTCAAAGCATTTAATATATTCATTGCTATCGGGATGTTTAGAGCATTCCATGGAATATAACAAAGTGTTTCTGAAGTGAATTACCTACCCCACCTTTAATGCCCTATATGGCAATATTACCGATAGGGAAAAATGAAGTAGTATCCTGAACTTTTGAAAGAACATACATCTGTTTGCAACTTATATATATTAATATTCCAATTACTTTGGTATAGACTACTCTGCACTATTTCTATTATATTTTCTTTGTAGCCTGTGACCTAAGATTTTCTTTGTCATAACTACACTGTAGCTATGTTCGAATGACAATAACATCCTTGAAACTTGATATATTGCATACTTAAAACAAATGATTCACCATTCGTCAACAACTGTACCTCGTTGCAGCTGTCCTGAGCGTCCTGCCACTGCTCCATCTTCAGATAGCAGGCGGCGGTGTTGAGGAAGCAGCTGAGGGCGGTGGGCTGCAGCTTCTTCTGCACCCCCGCCTCCAGCAGATCTCCACTCACCTCCATGTACCTGCACAGGGACAAACACACCCTCATGGTTAGGGAGACACCGGCAGCACATGGGTGCGTATTCACAAAGTCATTTCTGCTCACTATTCCTCCAGTTTGATAGTGTATTTAAAGAGGCACACTTCCTTTAGCAGATGTAGCTCTGAAAACATAGCCATTTCTGTTGGAAGGTAAGGCTGGGCATGTTCTATATCTTTCTTATTGGCAACAAATCCAATAAAAAATACCCTGGAAAAGCAAACTATAATCCTAGGCACTTTGGGGGTTTTTTAATTCACTAATCAGGGGCTAAAAATAGTCCCTAAACAAATGCTTTTTACTCTAATTTGACTAAGCTTGCTATAAAATATAGTGGCCAAAGGCTTTAGGAAATCACTGCCATTTTAAAATTAAATGTTTATACCAGTGACTCATTTTTAAAGTCATGTCTACACACACACACACACACACACACAGAGACAGACAGACAGACAGACAGACAGACAGACAGACAGACAGACAGA
>CALSBZ010045308.1:106682-151036 GCA_943591055.1 Gobionotothen gibberifrons | reverse complement strand
AGACAGACAGACAGACAGACAGACAGACAGACAGACAGACAGACAGAGAGTGTATTACCTGAGAGCTTTGCTGTACTTGTTGATTGCACCTTTCCAGTCTTGACTCTTGAAGAGGTTGTTTCCAATATTTTTAACGTCCTCAGCCAGAGACAGAACTTTGTCCACCTGAGAGCAAAAGGGAAAGAAAACAGAGTCGTAATGAGACAGGACAGCAAAACAAAACGTTGCGTCCACTTCACTTTGAGGTCAAATCAAAGAGAGATGTGGAAATAATCCATTAACCCTCGTTTTGGGGACAAGCCCTTGAATGTATTTGTTAAGCCTCACACGTCGTGGCTCTCAATATTAATGTTCCCATCTGATTTTGGATAAGGCACTTTTCCCAAAAAGCCTGTGATCCTTTAACGGGGACCCTCAGAGCCAATCTGGCAGAGTGTACCCGTGTCCTTGACGATCAGAGACCCCACGATACTCACATCTTTAAAGTCAACGTCAGAGTCCTCTGGGAATTCAGGGTGGGTGTCTCCTGACCCGTCGCTTGACTCCGCGCCCCAGCTGTCCCCCTCCTTATGCTCGCCGCAGTCTCCAATCACGCACGGCTGCAAAGGGACACATCAGCAGAGGTTTTAGACGGAAACGTGTCACGTGAGGGAACATCGTTTCAACATCAATGCATGCTTGGGAGCTGGGGTTTATGGATTTAAAACCGCTATGTGGCGATGTTACAATGGACATTTACAAAATGGAGAGGATAATATCATCTGTCAATCACAAACTGCAGGGTTTTTTTATTTTATTTTTGTTCCGGTCTTTTCGGCACAAAGTTGTCCATTGTTTTCGGGCATCCCTGTTTCCTAAAGCCGGGTCAATCTTAGCGTCCACTGGATTATACTCAGTCACTCTGACAGACAGGCATAGTGGCGGGAGGCTGAACTTTATATATTTTTTAACTAAAACAATGTACCTTTTCAGGGGCGTCCTCCGTGGTGTCGAGGGACTCCAGCAGTTTGACTATTCCCATCCCTTTTAGCACCTGTCCAAAGACGACATGCTTCCCATCCAAGTGAGGAGTGGCCACGGTGGTGATGAAGAACTGAGAGCCGTTGGTGCCCGGCCCGGAGTTGGCCATGCTGAGCAGACCCGGTTTGTCATGCTGCAAAGACAAAGGGAAATGATTACAAAAGCAAAAGATAGGCACAACTAACTCTCAAACACAGAAATTAAAAAAAAGATAGGAGTGTTTGATTATTTATGTTAGTTTAAAAACCATTTTAATTTGTATGCTTTTTTTTTTTGTACAATAGATAAGGAATACTAAGAGAGATATGCAAAAAAGATCCCTGCATACTCCAACCTAGGAGACATATGTCCATTGTTTAATATCCAACATACTAAATCAAGTTGAAATGAGAGTGATGGGGAATAGTGCAGACCCCTCTAAGTATTACAGTGGTGAACCCAGATAATGGGGATTCTGGTGATAAGTCACTTACAATGTAGTGGAAGTTTTCATCGTCAAACTTCTCTCCGTAGATGCTCTCTCCCCCGGTGCCATTCTGGTTGGAGAAGTCACCTCCTTGGATCATGAATTTCTTGATGACTGCCAAAAGCAAATTTATAGCCAGATTAATTTTCAGTAGAACTTATAGCTCCCTAAAACTTCAAGTACCATGTTAGTTACTACCCATTTTAAATACTACACTGTCCCATAATATGCATGAATAAGTGCCTATTTTACAATATGCAGCAGCTTCCTGTCGGTTCAACTTTCCATTATTGTTGACTTCCTTATCAAATTGAGCCATGCATGCAGTTTTACTTTTTCTCGATATAATAAGAAAGGATATACAGATTCTCCAAATAGCTCTCAATAGGCGCTTTCACACCGGAGTACTTTTCCCAGTATAGTTCCGATAGTTCTTGAAATGTTGCGTTCACACCAAAAAAAATCCGGAACTAGAGCTGAGTTCATGAGAACCTTTTCACCCGTTTTTAGTCCCGGCTAGAGAGGTGGTACTTTCATGGGAGAAAAAGGTTCCCATTTCTGATTGGCTGGGCGGATTGCAAACCACGCCCCGTAAAACTCGGAAAAGTTTTGTGAAGCCGCCATTTTATTTGCTGGCATTAGCATTATTAGCATTAGCTTTAGCCAGTCCCCAACTCCGGGGACTTCCGGCCGGGGACTTCAGGTGGCAGTATACGCCGTGAAGTTGTTTGCAGCCTGCCAGTAAACCCAAAGCAGAAGAAGAAGCGACGTGCTCTTTAGTTCATCAGAAATAAAGAGTTCTGGGAACTAAGTACGGCAAAATACTTGGTGTGAAAGCACCTAATGCATTGGATGTCCTTTAAAGCTACTTTCACATGTCTGAGTGTACTAAAGTTCCAAAGTGCCCTGTCCTCCAATCTGAAATGTCACATGATGTGCAGCTGGGAAGGCTATTTATTTTACTTCTGTGGAAAGGGCATCCTTTGAAGTGCAGAGGCTTCCCGGTTGATTTGCCGATGCCTTTCTCTCCAGTGCAGAGCGCCCGGAAGTTTTCAGCAGTTTTGGGGACGATGTCAGCAAAAAGCTCCAGAACAAGTCGGCCAGCTGTGGATGGAAAGAAATACATCAGTGCGGTGTTACAATAAAATACAGATTTTAATTGACTAAACAACTTACAGTATAGTCTGCACTAAGTTAACGAATACTTTAAAACTATAACATTTCTTTACTTCACTAACTTGACTTTAAGAAAGACTACATTTACCAAAATATGTTGGTTTTTAGGAAGCATTCAAAAAAGGCCTCTTCTTGCTGAAGTAAAATGTATTTTCTTTGTGGTGTTTGATGTGTAAGCTGCAATATTAATAATAATAATAATAATGCATACAACACTATGCCAGTATTAAACTACCAACATGCAGAGTAGTAAAAAAAGTAGAACTAACATTGTGTAGGAATAAAGTCCTGCATTCAAAATGTTACTTAACTTACTAAAAGTATAAAAGTATTAGAATCCAAATATACTTAAGGAACTAAAATTACTCATTATGCAGAGGCCCATTTCAGATTCATATGTATTATATGTTTTCATTGTAACCACAGGGGGTTAGAGCCTTTGTGATAGTGTTGCAGGGAACAATGTGCTGGTTATGTGTTTTAATTGTTATAAACACAAATTATGTAACTGAAATACCAATCGTGTTTTTTGTATGGCGATGTATCGTGCTCTATAATTGTTACTGAACTAAAAGTCATTTTTTTGCCACATGAAATGAGCCCCTCACATAGAGCTAGAACCGCTACTGCTCTTGCTAAAGTAAAAGGTATCTTCAATGGTGTTTTTAATGTGTTGGCTGCAACCAGTTTGATAATACACTTGAGCTAGAATGAAGCTACCTACATGCATGATAAAAAACAACATACTGATATGACTATAACGCTATCTTACAGTGGTATAACAGGAAAGCTAGTGCTGAGTAAAGCTACATTTACCAGTCATTCTAGACAACACAACCACACGTGGTTCATACACTATCTCGCTTTCTAAATACCATTCATCTTATTCAAAGCTCATGTTAGCTCATATTAAATATTACCGAGCTACTTATGTCGATTTTTAGAAAATGGTTCATCTGTTAACTGTTACGTGTATTGTTCTTGCAGCTACTAGCATACATCCGTTTCTACAAGTCACCACAGCTAGTTGTGCTAAGCTAACAAATGCTAACGACAATTGTGAAACTACTCCTAAGAAAAAAACTGTTAAATAATATTAAAATGAAAATGGGCTGACCTCTTTCTCCGCCAATGTCTACATCAAAGAAGACACGAGGGTTTTCGGAGTTTGCAGGCTTTTCAGATGGTACTGGGTGAGGCATTTTAAAGACAGGGCGATTTCTGACACTTGTTTCGGCTAACTTGGCTAATTCCGGCCGGCGTACTGAACCAACGGACTCAATTACTTCCGGTGAGCGCATTTCAAATTAAAGGTATTCTGTTAAAAATGCATTGCAGGATTTTCAAGTATTGATAGGAAACGAAATACATTGCTGGCTGCGTTTGTTTGGGTTACAAATTCAGATATACAAGAACACAATTAGTAGAAAAAATGTTCCAAATATGCCATTTTGACAGAGTATATCCTCTGTAATCGCACGCATGTGGGTTTCAATGAAACTTCCGGTAATGCAAAATACAATTCACACTTTAATTTACTTTTTACGGTGGACTTGTACTGTTACTAGTAGTGTTAATAGTTGAAATCATGAAGTTGATCATTAAACATTTCCTCAATTGCAGTAAGACTATGTCAATCCCAGATCAAATGCACGCTAAAGGGTCATTGAAAATGTATTCTCTCAGTGACTGTGATGTTATATTAAATGTGTGTTGTTTGTTTTTCATGTAGGCCTATTGTGTCTTGACATTTGTCTATGTTGATGTCACACATAGAGGTGATGCAAGTCAAATGTCAGACTTGATCTTACCAATAAAGTATTTTCGTATCTTGTCGTAATATTTACTATCATCAATATATTGCAATGAACAAATTCACAATGAAATGGGCTATTCACACTATAAAGCAGGCACTACAAAGTTAATTGTGGCTAATCCAGTGATTTCAATACATGAAAAAAACAGAAGATGATGCACACAACGCACTGATGATATTTGCTCCTACTTGTAAACACTGGATGAATGACTGGAGTCAAAAACTCTTTTTTTAACCTAATGCATAGACTTATTAAACATGCAACAAGAGGCAATGAGTGAATATTACTTTGTTTATTGTCCACAAGACATCATTTTTCGAACAAACCATATAATTAGACAAATAGTTAAAAACAGATTTAGGCGTCCTGGATTAACTGCAGCCCCTATGGATCCACTTCTTGTTTATGATGATTTCGACTCAGCCTTCTGGGATACACCTCTTCTTGTTAATGCATGCAATGATCCGTCTCAACAAAATGCAATCACAACTTGCCTTCAGGCAGTCTTCAGACTGAGCCCAGCCTATTGAAGATGGGATTGTCTGCAAATTGCAGCCTACCTCGAGATATGGATATCTGTCTCTGGCTCTTTATTTGAAAATTGGTGATTTTCTGATGTGGCTCAGAATTTGCTCGGTTATCTACACCAGACATAAGTGGATATGATTACTTTAGCTGTGGGGATGGATTACCTGGTGCTTCTCATACAGACAATAACAAGTATACTGTATATCTGTGATGCTCTGAGAGGTGCCTCTGATAAACAATACTGTTATTGTTGGAGAGAATCATCTGTTTCAGGAAGCAGTGCCACATCTGATATGTGATACTGCTTCGAGCACATTGGCAAAACATAGACAAACATTCAACCCTTGTTTTTGCCAGTTTACATTGTCAGATGTACTGGAATTACAATACGTTTAACTGAACTCAACATGAACTCACACAAGTATTAGAGTCGTGCAAGAAAAGTTTGAGTCAGTATTGGATTTAATATTGGTCTGCAAAATGAAACTGGTGAAAAATCCTGATGTTATTGAGATTAAAAGTATTTTTAATCAAACTCGACGCATCTTATAAAGAGCCAGGTCCTCTTGGGTCGTAGAAGCCAGCTGCGGTTAGGTCTGAATCTCTTAATGAAACTGTGTGTTGACTCGCAGTGACTAATCCATCATGTTTTTCCTGGGAGGAAACAAATAGACACGGTAATATAAATGAATGAGCCGAGATCCATCAATGACCAACATGTGTACTGGTGTCTTTGGCTGAAGGGGTAAATGGATGCCTAACAACCAGAGGGTTGCTGCTTCGCCTCCCAGCATGGCAGAGCGAAGTGTGGTGTGAGGTAAGATGTTGCAAGATGCCATGTGTGTGACATGGTGATTGCGTGACTTGGGAGGGTGGTCAACATGAGTACAGAGTACCCTGCAACTCCTGCATTTTTTAGGCGGATGTGGCTCAGTGGCTAGTGTGCTGGACTTCGAATCAGGGCCGGTAGCAAGTTCGAGTCCCACTGCAGTCAGCGTGTCATTGTGTCCCTGGGCAAGACACTTCACCCCAAATTGCTCCTGTCGGGATTGTCCACAGTATTGAATGTATGTAAGTCGTGTCTAACAAATGACATGTAATGTAATGTGATGTGATGTAATGTGTACCTACAGGGCGTGTTATTTATTCAATCTGTGTAATGTTCTATCAGATATTAAAGAAGAAGGAAGTCCCTTTTCATAGAGTCATTTAGTTGTTCAAAATACACCCAAGAGTTATGAACAACTTATTGATTTGCAAGAGAGATACTGTGAGCTAATGTGTTTTTAATCACTTGTTAAGGTGATACATTCCTTTTAGTCTTAAATGTCCCATACATTCAGTTCTCAATCCTCATGCATATGACTAAAGGGCTAACTGTAAAAAGCTTTATCCTGACTGACTGATAAAGGAAACTTTTCCAGTCTAAATATTTTCTTTTAGAGAAGACATTTAGAAATTGCAAAAGTAAATGTAATCACTTAAACCATATTTTGATAGCAGGCTGAGCTTGTTTTGTGTCTATTCTGCTGTTGTATGTCTCTTTAGTGTCCGTTTGTGTATCTGTAGTGTCCTTCTGTGTCTCTTTAGTGTTTTCTAGTACTAGTTTAGATCACTTGTCTTTTTGGATTGTTTTTTGTCTCTTTGAGGTCATTCTGTGTCTCTTTATGGTCATTTTGTTTGTATCTGCTGACATTTAGTTTTTCGTAAACCATACGTTTGTTATTTATTCTTGACTGTAACGAGCTCAATGTAAAAGTTGTATTCAGAGAACAATAAGAAGTCTGAAATGTTTCGTTTCGTAACAAGAGAGTCTCCCTAGTCGAGGAAAGACATTCATCTTGCCGTCTAAATAGTTTTTCGGTCGAAAGAAGATCGACATCCTCCATTCTATAGAGGAACTGGCTGGGGTTGAGCCAGTTTCTCCTATCACTAGCAGCAGAAGTATTGCTGCAACCTCCCACAATGCCAGCCCCGGGGAAATCATTTATCAGACCATCTTCGCCTCGAGTAGCTGTGTGTGGCTCTGCATACTTTCGGGGTATATTGCTAGGATGAAGCAGCCTTTGTGACACATGCTGTTGATAAAACATCCTCACACAACCATCTCCAAAACTTTGAAGCAAGCGGCTCCTTTCCTTCCGCACAAGAGTCGCTATGGGATAAGTAGCTGTATAAGCTGGGGCTGGTCACTTTCTTCTCTTATCATCAGTGGGATCTCTTTTCATTTTAACAAGTTGCTGTGCCTGCATATCAGGTGGGACATTAAAAGTATATCCTCATTTTGTTGTTCTTCTCTTATCCATCAGACCATATCTGAGCCTTGCTATTATTTCCAAACACATGATACCTTTGCAGTAACTCCATATATCACTTGTCTCAAAATCCAAGAGATAGTATTTGATATTTATACTTTTTTTATCTGGTCTTTCTTATCTAGAGAGTACTAACATGGTTTACCCATTGAATTCTAATGGCTGTTAAACGCAGCCTATCTTTACTTTAATTACTTTTTTAAGTTTCTTTAAGGTAATACGATGTGAGTAATGTATATTCAAATGGTCATTTTGGAGGTGAAGTATCCCTTTATGCGGACACTAAAATAAGAATCCATAACCTGGCAGTATCTGGAGGTCCCATTACTCTCTTGTGCTCATTACAGATAGACAAACAAAATGACTGAATAATGAAACATTGATACACATACACAGGATGAGAAATGTATTTAACGACTGAGTAAGTTCTTAGTTTGTCAAAGGACTTCCAGAACTGCTTCAATGCACCTTTGCATAGATTATTCAAGTCTCTGGGATTTGATGGGACAATGGCAACAAAGCCTGCAGCTAAAGCAACATTAAGGACGCTAGTCACATCCAAATTAATATATATGGAATTTTGTTAGAGGAGATTCATTCAACATTTGCAGTTTGTTACTTGTGCAATGACAATACAGTTAAATTGGATATTAGTGTTGTTTAAAAATGAGCGTAAGGTCCCTTTCAAAACAGAATGAATTATCCTGTTTTAATTGTGCTATGTTTGGGTTATTTAAGAAAATAATAGTTTTTTTCAAATAGTTTTGAGTTGTCATGTTTGTGTTTTGTTATAGGTAGTTTTTGTGTTTGTGGTGTCCATGTCTCTCTGGCTGATTTCTTATGGTTTGCCTGAGGCGGTGTGTGTTCCTGCAAAAGTGGAAGTGTTGCATTATGGATGTGGAAGCAGATAACCCACAATGCAGTCACTCAACGCAGTGCAAACCTGAGATGTTCGCACTTATCCATTCGACACAGCACACACACATGTAATACGATTCTGAGAAATTCAACGTGTGCAATGTTACAAATGCTGTCTTACTGACTGCTCTGGAACCTGTGAGACACTCTGTCCTCCAACGCTGTCCGTAACTCAGTTTTCTGTCAGAAAGAAGGACAGTTTAGTTTGATGTATTCCTGTTTTCTTTATCATAACTCTTTAAGTTCTGACAACTAAAGTGGAGAGGCACATTCCCGGTTGAGAAAAGATGGAGTGATGAACAAAAATCAGTAAATGTCATCCAGAAATGATGTATTGTTCTACTGTTTATCCAGGCATTAATTACAGTCCTGCATACAGCATCATATTTAACCATTCTCAAAGTCATGCTAACCTTGTGGCACACTAACTGAAGTATAATGCTTCTTCATGCTCATTTGCATAAGATACATATGGTGGATTTAGCCGTACCTTAATTTGCATGTTGCTGAGCAGCGTCCCACTGTTCAGCAGCTGGTTGTACTGCAAGCCCCAGCCCACCTCCCCCACATAGCCCTGCCTGGGCATGGGAGGGGGGGCATGTGTGGCACCTCGGCACAGATACCTGAGGTCACCTGTGGCCTCTGCTGAGGAGGCGCCCGCACCGATGTAATGGGGGAAATAATTTGATCTCGGCCGGTAGTCTCCGATTCCATCTGGGCCTGGTTAGAAACAGCGGACATGTGAGGAAAGAAGGTAAACGAATATCCAAATGAACATGACCCTTTACTCGCAGTTACGGTTCTACAGTCACATAGGTGTAAGAAAGAAAGAAAGAAAAAAGAGTGCATCAATGTATTTTCTTTAAAACATGCATTCTCTCTGGTTTACTTTTCAATTAGTGTAAGTCTACAAATGAACATTGACTTCTACATAACTGTGTGCAGTATCCCACCAATTTTTCATATCCTGAAATCTTCTTTTTGTTCCCTTTTTGTGTTTCTTTGTTCATTTCAATTTCTTATTCTCAGATGTTCTTTGTCATGAACATTGAGAGCTGCTAAAAAATATAGAAAAGATATGAGAACAAAAGTCAAATATGACTTCTTGGACCATATGTTTTGGACCTTGAATTGTTTGAAAATAAGGTCTTCAAACGTACTGTAAACTGGGTATGGCAGTCTAACAATATTCCCTCTAATATACTATTGTGGTCATTACATCAATGACAGCTTTTTTTGTATACACACTATCTACTTCCTCTAATGCACTGTAAAATACTGACCTAATAAAGGTCCATGCTCTCCGTGAGTCTCCTACCTGTAAAGATCATCCTCTGTCCAGGCTGTGGCCCTCCTGCAGCTGCCTCACTGTTTTGCATCATTGTTTAGTTTAGTAACAGTCTGTACATACATCTATATAATGGGCCCTCTGGGGATAACTCGAGCCCAGCGGTCTGCTCTGTCCATGGGGTCATGGTCGGTTGTCATGCAACCAGTGGTTGTCATGGTGTCACTGGTTGTGTCCTAGTTACATCATAAAAACGGTATGCTTCTGCTATTGAAGCATGTCTATTTGAAAAAAGAAAACACTTCCATACGCTTATTTGAAGCTAATGCACTTGCAGGATTCTTCCAGTTATTAATGTGTGCAGATGGTTGAATGTACTAATTTTAAGTGGTTTTGGATCAAGCTTAATGAAATATGTGTCACTTTGATTTACTCCCTATTAGTTAAGGAAATAGATTGAGATAAAGGAAGAAATACCGCATACATCTTATCAGAGAGCTGGTGTAAAAATGGTTTCCTTTCTCTCTTTTAATGTTAGTATAGCGAACAATCCCATTATATGAACTACATTATAAATAGCCTTGGTCTGTGGCTATTCATATTCTCAGACTGTGGGATTTCCCTCAGACAAAGCTTGGGAAAAGGCACTCCCCCATCCCCCCTTTAGTTTTCTTGCTAAGTTTCGCTTAATGCGTGGATGCTTATGGGATCATCATTATGTTAACTTCATCCCAAAGACACGCAACCATTGAGCTAAGAATGCCTTTTGCGGTTTGACATGACTCCAGACTAAAACAAATGCATTACAAAATGTCTGTCCTACGGCATTTATTTGTTTCTGGGGAAAGTGGGAAAAGCTGTATTTTGGTAATCCCCAATAAATGTGTATTTTTGACTGTGTCTTTGTATCTTTTTAAACAAATCACACAGAGTTAGGGCTTTTTTATGAGATCTTCATTTGATGACTTGTTTCACATCTATTAAGTGAAACTGTATAGAAACTCTGTGTAGCTCCTTGGGAAGGCCACTCCCAACAATAAACATGTTGTAATGTTATATCATTGTGTGTTTTCATACTTGGACCTAAAAACGTGTAAGTCAAAGGTATTGTGTATTAATTATGTATATATCTATTCATATGTTTTCTTATTTCTTAGCCTCAGGATTAATACAAGTGTATTCTTCTTGTGTTCTTCCTGAGCTGCTTTAACGTACATTTTCCATCTAGGATCAAAACAATATAACCTTACATTTAAAACCGTTTGGAAACACTGTAGTGTATGTGTCATTATTTTATGATGTCGTGGAGTTATTAAACAAATGAGATAAAAAGCTGCCAGAATAGTTTATCAGTACAATTAAAGTGTGTTTGTCTGTGGCACACAATAATTAGTGTACATGCAAGGACATTTATAATGTGTAATGTGTATTACCTCATTGGGTCACTAGGTGGTTGCAGAGCATCACTTATCCACACTCCACTCCCCCTTCCCATTCCTACTTTTGTTCCATTTTTCTTTTTTTGTGAAATGGACTCGCCCATGAGCCGCCCCTTGTGTCTACACCGCCGTCAAGTCAAACACAGAAAGCAACAGCTGGACAGGAAATGGAATGATTATGCCTTAAAAATAAGATATGAGTTCATTGAGAACACCGAGCAATATACTAAGCAAATATAATGAAAGTATTGCCTTGGATTCACTGAATCAAGAGCATTGAGCTAATTAAATATTGGAATGTTCTAAAAACAGATCATACTGTCACTGCTTGGTGCACAGAAAGGACACTATATAGCTGGTAGTCTACTGCATTTCATGCCGTATCGACGTCTACTGTAAAATGAGCATCTGTCCTTGATTTTGATTTGAGTTTTTGGAGGCAATCTGATAGGCTATTTAATGTAATAAAAAAGCAATAGTTATGCATTCATTATAACATTTTGCATTATTCAAGGATTTAAAGATTCAAACATGTAAAGATTGTTAACGTCATGCAGAGCTGCAGTGTAGTGGTGCAATGAAAACCCTGGGTCACAGGTTCCTCAAACAATGAAATACAAGACATACAAAAAATACAAATACATTGAAAAAACTGCAAGCTCGGGGAATTTATTGATGCATGCAGAGGAAATTATATTGCAGAGAAAATTCAATTTTGAGGAGCTAAAACAATAACCTGTATATTAATTTGCCTCAGACCCCTCCCTAAATACAGCGTCCTTTTCATTGTCTCTTTGTATGACCGTCAAACACGTTGGAGTTTTATTGTGAACATCTTTACAGGAAGTGTAACCCTAAACTGTGGCTGGCTTTACCCCGCTGTGTCAGTCACCATGGTGGCATACAACAGAGCACAGCGGCGGCGGACCATATCTCCACTTTTAGCTCCATTAAAAATGCTAAAATAATGGGATTTCTCAGTGAGTGCTCTCGGGTCTACCTCTCAAAATGGACTTAGGTGTATTACTGACAGGTTAGCAGTTTCGGTTAGCATACTTTTTTGTGTTCGCTGGTGCGTAATTTCTTTCCGTCGCTAGCAGAATGCTGAAGAGACAAGGAATGGCTTTCATGTACGCTGGCTTGGATAAAGGGACATTTTCTGCACTAAGAAAATAACTCCAAAGAGACAGTTTGAGCTGCGGCTTTGTGAGAAGTTTCCTCCCGGGGGGACGGGTGTTGGCAGCCGGTTTCGGGCACAGAAAGACAGACACCCAGAGGAGACTGTCGGCTGTCTGGTTCCAGTCGTGGCCTGGCACTCCCAGCTTATTCGCTAGCATCGGGATCACAAGCGACAAGAATACAGCCAATACAGCAAGGGGGGGGGCACTTATTTTGTTTATATCCGTGGCTCTGGATATTCATAAACACTTATACAGGATAAGGAATTCAATATCCTGCAGACGGTGTCTTCCAAAACAATGGCGTCCTATGTGGATAACAGCTTTCGGCAGGCTGTGATGATGAATCCGGCTGAAAGGACGCAACAGGTCAGAAGAAATTATGTATTATACTAATGGAATGTAATGTAAAAGTGCTCGTTTGCGGTGTGCTGCTACTTTACGGCATTGCAACACTGTATGTACATCCTGCAACAGTGTGTTTCTGTGTGCAACTGTTGCCATTCAGCTTGTTCAAGTGTTACGTATGGCTACGTCCCGCTAAACCCTCTATCAGCAGAGATAATCAAGACTACTTAACATAACAGGAGCTGGAGCCTTGGTGGGAATCTAAGATAATCTTGCAGCAGTGTGTTTGTGCATCCTGCTTTTAGCATTTTAGATTTGTGCAGGTAGTAAAAAGCAGTCCAAACTTGCTGGTGCAAAACAAATGGATACATACAAATGGTGAATACGTAGCTTTTATGAGAGACACAGGCTAATCCAAACCTAGCTAATAGCCTTTACTAGCATACCAGACCATATACCCTTCATTATTTTTATCAAAATGTTTTGCACACATTTGAAAGTCGTCGGGGTTAAGACTATCTTTTGGGTAGTTTTAGTATAGCTTTGGCATTTACTGAACCACATAATTGGTCTACTTAAGTTATGTGAAAATAATTAAATAGTGTTTTCTTATTTCTTGTTTTTCAGGGAAACAATCTGAGATCCTTTCTGTCCCACAGTGTTACAGCAAAGGGGACAGTGTAGATACAAAGGGCAAAATGAAATTAGTTGACTAACAATATGAACATGTCAACAATTTAAAGCTGAACACTGCCAATGCATAATGTCCCGTCCCATACATCAGGTTTCTCTGTGGAGTTGTTTATCGTCTGCACATTTAAATCCTGTGGTTTCAACCTGAGCCACAGACACGCACGTCGTTTTGCATGACCTCCAATAAACAGCTACAGATACATGCACTAAATCCTGGTTAGTTGTGGAGATGGCATCATTTTATTTGAGCCCTGCTCTCACTGCATCTGCAGCATGGCTTTACACACAATGGACAGTCAATCGGCCACCACTTAAACCAGTGTGGGCTACAGTTAGTGGCACAGCCGCCTGCCTGTCTATTTGACATTGAGGAAACGATTATGGTGTCATCGTCGGCTTGTTAACAGTACAAGCCCATGAGCTTTGTGCAGGCTATAATTTGTACCGGTGGCAGATTCCATAATGGTTATGGAAACAGAGACACGGATGAAGAATTTGGTTGGCATCAGTAACAGCAATGCTCATCTAAAAGCATTAGTAGTCTCTAAGGTCTGAACATTTGTTATAATTTCTGATGAATCTGAAGTTTAAATTCTCACATGTGTCCATCAAATACAAAAGTAAACAAAAATGCCCCTCAAAGCTTCTTTGGGCCAAAAGGAATGTCATACAAGTCAAATCTTCAACACAATCAATCAACCATTATATGATTTAGCAAATCCTCACATTTACTTATTTTTTGGTGTTGTCGCCTGGGAGAAATTTGACTGAATTCATATTTTTTTTAATTCTCATTTGTTATTTGCCAATTTATTTTGATTACTTTACAAGAAGTTGCTTGTATTTTATTAAGTTGTGGAGGTTACGTGATAAGTTTCCCACCAAATTGGTGATTTTCTCAGTTGGAAATAGTTGCAGGTAGTTTTGATGATATGTTCCTTTAAATAATTAGAAATAGCCTATCAGTGTTCTTTATTGTTGATATGAGAGTGAGGATGTGATTCAGAACTGACATGTGGTAAAACCTGCACATCCTGCTAACTACCTGAGACAATTATATGGCTTTCACTGTCATATCTACGACTGATTGCTTTTAGTGAGACTTTCCAAGCATGACAGCATTTCTAATCTAGAACATAGTCTGATGTATAGATACTGAGGCTTGGAGCACACATGGTATGAACCAAGGATGTGTCAATCAATATGCATAACATTTCTATCAGGAAGTCTTTGAAACTATGATTAATGAATGGAGAGGAGACTAGGACAGTTTGAACACTGACTAAATGTGTTTCAAAATCCTTCACGAAAAGCACGACTGACTGCATCCAAATATCACAATATCTTTTTACCAAAAAACTAATTTGCAATGACACTTTATGGTTACCCTGGCTTTGAAAAGCAGTGCATTCCTGTCTTCTGTGATTGTTCTGCAGTAAAACCAAGGAGACATGTTCATAATAACAACGTCTTTTCGACTTTAATCTTCATGGTGTTGAATATCTTGTGACTGTGTGGTTGTTTTTCAATAGCAGCACCTTCTCCGGTGTTCTTTTCAAGTGTCTAGCGACCGTGGTGCCTGACTCTGTTTATCCTAATGGTGTTGGCAGGGCCTCTCCGTCGGGATTAGCTAACGGTTAGCGGGATCCGTCTTTATCTCTCCAGTCTGACCACAGTGGGATTGACCCTCTGCCTCGCCCTATTGTCACATGACAGGTTAAATAATTGCCCACTTGACAGCTAGTGTTCACACTGGGTTTGTCAGTTTCCTCTGCATGGATTTGGACTGTAACTGGGAGTGCAGTGTGTTTTTCTCTCGGCGTACAAAGCAGGCAATCTGATATTCAGGAGCGCAGAGGGGGCTCTGTAATGCACCGCTGCACAGTTTTGCAGTTCTGATATGAAATATGATAACATGCATGGCAATTTCATCTCTAATTTATTTTTTATCTTGAAATTAAATCATTTAGTCATGACTAACATGATTTTTAGTATTGCTGTAATATTACAGTATAGTTATAAACTGCTGTATACATTTCCCACTAAAGGATAATATTCCCACAATGCAGCAGCACAGTAACATTACAGTATTGCTGTAATTACAGTATGGTTTTAAAGTGCTAAGATTCCCACAATGCAGCATCATACAGTATCACACTGTATTACACATTCAAAGTAAATGATTGTGGGTAATTGAAGACATTTGTTACAGTGCAACTACAACATTCTTTAGACAAAGACATCTCTACCTAATGGTGCTGTTCAGATGATGGATTTCATCATTGTGGACTCAATCCACTGAGGGTTCATGGGGTTTTTATCTGAAAGAGCTTCTCCCCACTGTCTCCCCTTAGGGAGGTCTTTTTATTCTCTGTTCAGAAAGACTGCAGGAGATCGGACACATGATCAGATTTGCAGGCGACACAGTGACAGAGAAACTGCCTCGGATAGTATGAGTCTATATTTAGGCAGCGCACACTCATGTTGGTCAGATCCTTTAACTCAATCAATCAAAGATATGGCAGTGGATTCTGTTAGACACCACAGCATTGCAAACATGCTACCTTGACATTTTATGCGTTTGTTTCCTTTCCTTAGCAATTTGGACTGTCAGTCAGACAAAATAAGCTGTCATACGCCCTCTTTTTAAGTCTGAAATTAATGTTTGGCTATTAAACAAATCCAACATTAATTGGATTTCTTCCCTAGAATGCTTGTTCGTTATCAACCATGACGTAAGGACTGTGTGGAAGTGGTATCTCTGACATGTTTGTTTGTCAGGTCACTAGGTGGGGGTCGGGCTAGTTGCCGTCCAAACTCTGCTTTGAACTCTGTTTTTCACTTGGAATAGTGTGTGCTGCGTGCTTTGAGAAATGCTGGTTCAATGTTGTTCCTTATATTTGATTCATGACTGCAAATGTAATTTCTGTCGTCCATTGGGCTAAACTGAACTGATTTGAACCGTATTTGTAGATGCCACATTCGTTTCATTAACTGTGGGTCATAAAGAACCATGATTATGAAACAACTTAATCAGTAATTAATGTCTCGAATCACTTTCTGTAGTCTTATAGGAACACAAACCTGCACAGGTAAGTCCTTTGTCTTTTAGCGTGTGTGTTGATGCGCACTAAGTCCTCTCTCCTCTTGTTTGGCCAGGTGTTAAAGCTAAAGGCCACAAACAACAACAGTCCTCTGCTGAGGTGACCCGGCTTCACAGTCACATATCTGCAGGGACAAGCTGCCTACTTTGTTTCCACATATTATTCACAGGAGATCAGCACAAGCCTGCGGTGACCGTACTGAACGAGAGTGAAAACAAATGCATCTGGGCCGGATATTCTTGACCTCAGTGACTTGTTGGGGAGAAAAATAAATCTGAATTTCCAGGCCGTTAGCCCGTCATTACTCAAACTCAAATACAAACGGTGAGGAGTTAAATGGTCCAGCTAAAATAGCAAACATTCAAATAAACAAATACTCCTTTTCAACAACCGTGGCCTCATAGAACAACATTCAATAGAAACATATAAGAGCCAAGCATAACAGAGCTAGTAAAAAGGTATTTGTTTTAAAAATATTCTAAAGGAACACAGTATTCACTTAATTTAAGATGCATGGGAAATACCTGCAATTTGCATTACAGCAAATAATCTGTATCTTATACAAAAAGTCAGTTTGCTTAATGCATACAACTTGAAGCATTTAAATAAGTAAATGCTAGATTCATACTTCCAGCAAAAGTGACATTTAATAGGCAATTGGGCGATATTGCATTACATTTCAATATGAGAAAGTAGCTTTTTGCCACTTTTAATCACATTTTGTTTAAAAAATGTTGGCTAAAAACAATATTAACTTGCACTGAAACTATAAATACTGACATAGGGCTGCTCGATTATGGCAAAAATCATAATCTCGATTACTTGGGTCAATAATTGATATCACGATTATTAAAAAATGATTATCCATTTACTTTGAAAACATCCATTTATTGGAAAAAGAAATGTGAACAGTATTTGAACTTGAAGTATAATTCAACTGAAAAACCAATACAAAAATAATAAAAATAGTTAATTTATTATTCGATTAATTGAGCAGCCCTATACTGACATGTTAATAGTTACTTCAGGTTGTAAAATGACCTGTGATGGGCTCGGCTCTCTCTCAGCATCCTGTCCTGTATGAGCAGCAGGAAGAGGAAAAGCGTCAAGATGCTTTCCTAACTTAAGGCGGAAGAATGACCTGACAACAAAACCTCTTTAACCCCACAACCTGTTTTCCTTTTCTGGATCTGGGTGTTGTTTAGTGACAGTCTTCCTATTTGTGTCTGGGCGTTAGAGGCAAGTGAACCTATTTCAAAACAGTCCAGATTGCTGGCTCAAGAGGCAGGACAGATTTTGTTTCTACTCGAGTCGTTATGCTGTAATTTTCCCAGGCAACTCTGGGTTTTGTTACTCTCCCAAAAACTCCCGTCCATTATGTAAATGTAGGCGCTGCCTTTGCCATTTTGCTTGCGCTTGGAGAAGTAAAGTGATGTCACATGTTATTCTAGTGTTTAAAGTGGAGGCTGAGTGCAGGCTGATGTGGTTACACTCAGCGCGGTCACAGTGACGTATTCCTCCCTGTTTAAATACAGGGGAAGATTTTCAGGAAGGGGAAAAAGGAAACAAATGCACCGACATACCCACACACACAGAAGACCAGCAAAGCTCCTGATTGGCTCGTTTGAATCACGCTTTTATTTCCACTCCTGGTATTGTAATGGCAATAAAGCATTGGTCAGTGGAGCCATAAAAGGTATTGAATATTGTGTTAAAATGATCGATTCTCCACTGTTATGACTGTACAGGGAGCAGCTGATGAAAAGGTTGAATCTGAAATAATATGAGAGGCCCCTTTACTGCTGGCATTTATAGTTGTTTTACAGTTTAATTGAACGGATAAATGTCACATCGTGGTGAAAAACAAGCCAGGAGTCATTTGCATTCCAGAAGCTAGAATACAGCAGGATGTTTGTGTGCCTGTGACTCCCTGAAATCTAATAATGAAAAGACCAATCCTGGTGTAGTTTGTGTTTTTAAATGCACCACTGAGATTGGAGTGAGTTAAACAAACTGCGGCTTCACCCCACAAAGCTTGATTTACCAGAAGTGGAGCACAAAACCAAGCTGAGGAGCTTCAATGTCGGCAGTATTTCTACCGCTGTGATATGTTGATACTGATGAATAAGGTAGGTTGATATTTAATAGTGAAATATAGATGTAGTTTAAAACGTCAAGGTTTTTTTCACCATCAATCTTGGATGATTGAGAAGTAAATATTCTTTGTTTCCTTGTGTTTTCCACAATCAGATGTTGTTTGAGTAAATAGGTTTACGGCCCGTCCACACGGCGGCGTGCGTTGAAGCTTCAGCACTTCTGCCCATTCACTTTGAATGGGGTGACGTCACGCTTTGCCGAACTGCATTGTGGTTCCGTCACTTCGCTCGCGTTGCTCGTTTCAAAAGTTGAGCAATGTTCAACTTTTGAAGCTTCGACGGAAGCGTCAGCCAATCAAATCATATGCCAGTACAAGCTCTAGCCAATCAAACCGCGTGCTTGTGTGTCCGGGGCGGGAGATTCATGTTGTTGGTCGAGTTTCAGACACGCCCGCCGGCAAGCTTCAACGCACGCCGCCGTGTGGACGCTGTGTTGTTGTTTTAGTTGGGATACCATGCTCCTTTGATTGATTTGACTCCATATACGAATGGCACTATAAATCTGCAGGGACGATCGGTGGCTGCATTGCATGCTGGTCTATTGAGGCTACTGGAATAAGGAGAGCTTTGTCTACTCAATAGAGTTTCTCATTAAGTCCTGTTTTAGAAATGTAGGGCTGCACCTAATGATTACTCTCTTTAATGATTCATCTTTCCAGGTATTTGAGGTTTTAGAAAATGGGGCACACACGGCTACCGTTTTGTCCAAGCAACATTCTCTCTTTTAAAGAAATCACATAATAACCGAGGAACTGTCAGTGAACCTGTAGGTTGAGCTGAGAAGACAAGATAGTTGTGAAATGTGTTTCACTTTAACTGTGCCTGCGGTGGAAGTAACTTTAGATGAAGTGTTCTGAGGTGTGTGTAAAAAAAAATTCACTGCCAAACAATAAAAGCTGTTTTCGACCGTGTTTAAGGCGGATACTTCCTCAGGAGGAAGTATGTGATTTTGCCAAGTCTGCAAGAGTATACATGAAACCCTTCAGCAGAATCATACCAGTGTTCCCTTTCAAACAATAGAGGGTGAGGAGAGGAAGTAACACCATTTTTTTAAAAAGTGCATCGAGAACCCCTATGCTGGCTTTTGAGCTGCTTTCTTCTTTCTGCTTTTATATTCTGATCTTCAACATAGGGCTCACTCCAGGTTATGTGATGCATATAGTAGATTCTTTCATTTACTGAGTTGAAGCTTCCATTCCTGTACGTTTGCAAGATTATAAATAGAGAAAGAGTGCCCATTTTGTTTTGATTGCATGTAAACTTTTAGTGCAGTTTAGATTGAAACCTCTGGTCCCTTTGGCGGTCTGCATGATGCATGACATGCCCCCAGATCTTTATATTTTCTGATGAAACAGGACAGTGCCTGCAGGGTCACACTGTACATGCCACTGAATCCCACACATTATAAAGTCAAAGGCATGTTTGAGTTCCTTATGTTTCGCATTCCTTGAGATATTTTTAAAGCAAAGAAAAACAGCTCTGGATTCAAGGCTCCAGAAATTCCATTGGCCTTCACAGCAGAAGGCAGTAGACCTCATCCCACCGAGCGACCACAGTCTTTACATAACTTAGCCCGAGACCCACTTGGCTGCTCGCAGAGCTTAGAGAATAAACCATTCCTGACGTGCGATATTTACACGACTGCTATTGAGTTACGCTACATGCTGCGGCTGTTATTAACCAGTTAAACCCCACGGCCCCGCGGGCGTGGGCAAAACGCAACATCAAGAAACAGCGTCTGAGGGCTTCTTAACATTTAATAAACTATGAATGTGTCATACTCACTTAACGGGAAGAAACTCAGCTTTCAGACAATATTAACCATGTTTAGCTAAACGAAAACAAAAGGGTAATGACAAAGGCTTTGAATTAGCCCTGAGCGAAAAAATGCTAACGCAATTAGCACAGAACTCAAGGTAAAATACCCTTATTACTTATCGTATCTGCACAATCAAGATATCGATTAGCAAGCTGAGATTCTACAGATTCCAGACGTATAAGTATCATCACTGAGCGATCAGAACTCGCGACATGGGAAGCAAAACCAGACATCACAGTGGTTTTCACTATACATGTAAGTCATGTTTTTTTTTGGACGGACACAGTACTTTCTTTTACTATGTTCAATCTGAAATTACTTTAAAATAAAAAAATGCTATATTGATTCTGACTTTTCTACATCCAACTCACCTATCATTGCTTTGAGAAAAAAGATTATTAATTGACCCCTTTTAGAAGTGAAGTTATAGTCAATTGTTCTGGGAATGGCATTTTCGAGCCTGAGGCCTGAAAAACAGGCTCAACTGGTTAAGAGCTTCATTCCTAAAGGAGATGTTGGAAATTCCAGCTTTATGGAAGACACATTACAAGAAAAGATCGATAAAGAAAAAACATGCTGCATACATTTTCTGTAATCTGTACTGGTAAATGGTCAATGATATAAACAACTAACAGCCTCTTTGGGCGAATTTGAATTTTCCCCCAGTCCCACGCACTACATGCTCACTCTGGTGAATAATCTGCTGTATAATCCTCCCTCTTGGGGCACTGCTCAGACATGCAGTGGATCAGATGGGGAGCTGATTAATTTGAGTGATTAGCGATCTCTAAATCCCATGCAGTATACGGCTTCACCACGCAGCTAACACGCTTGTTTACAGTATTTGTAACAATGGCACAGAATGACTGCTGCTGTTGCTAAGGCTGCTTATATACCCACAATTATAATGCTATTGTGTTTGGAGATTTTTAATATGAGGATTAATAAGTGAGAGCAGGGCTACATGTGCTTACAGCCTTTTACAAAATGAATGTTTTCAATCTTTCATAAGTGGGAGGAAAGAGGGAGAAATGAATGCTTTCATGCGTGGATTGTAGTTGGTTAAACACGTTGCTGTGCAGACCTTTTCACTATGAGTTTCATCAGGCATTAGCACTGTATATCTGCATCCTAACTAGAGCTAGCTTCATTAGCATCGTGGCTCTATGAATCTGTCCAGTTGCAGCAAAGAGAGCCAGCTTCATTAACACCATGCTCTGCAGGACTGCTCACCTAAGACTTTCAAATATTCATCAGCGAGGTACTGGTAGCTTCCACCACTGCACTGAAAGTAATTTAGCTGCTCGTGTATCCGTTTCTATGTTCCTGCCAATGCTGCAAATCTATACCTGTCCCTTAGGATATTAATGCACCTGCAAATATTCAAAACATGTGTAGTGTTGTTTTTCATTTTCCTTCCCCCTCCTTTTTGCTATGTTGATGTTTCACTCACACATCGGTTAATTGCCACACTTGTTAAGATTGAAGCCACAAAAGTGATCTCCTCCCACCAGCCAATGGTGTGTCTGTATGCAAAGTGAACCGACCCCTTTCAGTGTAAACACAGAGTAGGGCTGGTGTGTAAAGGGAAAGTGAGGGATCATGGGAGATTAGACTTTTGGGTGATAACATTATCAGTCACATTATTCACGGGCATCTTTGACCTAATGGATAATTTAGCTTTTTTGTTTTTTGAGGACTCTGTGTCAAGCTGCGATGTTGAGTCATAACACTGTTATCCGGATGGACCTTTGATCCTAATCCGTCCCGTCATGCCTCGTGCAAACCGTGGTTTATTAACAGCTGTGGTGGTAGGCAGGTGATAACGTGCATTGAGAGCTAAAAGAAGTGATTCATTACAATGCAAGAGCAGAAACATCTGTCTTTGCTAATGGATGCTTGTCTCAAAAGTGAAAACTGCTGGAGCAGCACATTGAGTTCTGCAGGTAGGAACATGTAGCATGTTGGACAGCCTACAGAGGGAACAAACAGGGGGAAATAGCCCCTTATAACAATGTTTCCCCCATTTATAAATCAGTGATTAGGACTGCTGTTGTTCCACTTCCTGCACACGGTGGAGCAGATCGGTGTCTTGTTGAAACGTTATCTTTGTAATTGGTCCCTGGGGGTTTGTCTAACCTGCGGCTGGTCACGTTTCCCACTCTGCAGCCCCCTGTCCCTCCGTTGTCCATCAGGGAAAATGTTGGTTCATTACCCAAGGTCTGGACGTAATCTGATTCTCTCTGGAATGTTTGACAGTTTCTCCCCTGCTTCGTGCTTTTTGGAAGAAGGGGATAATTATCTTAGCTTGAACTGAAACAACGGTTACCATTCAGACCGCTTGGGTGTCAGGCTGACATCATCGGGATGCTCTATCCTTCTCTCACACCAGATAGCTTGTGTGTGTGTGTGTGTGTGTGTTTCCAGATCTTTCAACCTCTAGGAAAGGTCTGTGGAAACACGTTTATTTCTGTGATGCAACCTTGCCCTTTAGCCCACTTGACATTTATTTCACTCTGGTGACATTGGGGTATGCGTTCTCTCACCATTCGAGCACTAATTCCTCTCTAAATACTGTGATGTCAGTTACAGCCCGGCATAATTTATTAAACGTCGTTAGTCCACCGGCGCCTCAGACCTTGACCGGGCTAATTGACACATCACCTCGGTTGACCTCAAAGTGCCATCCTCTGCCAGGCGTTTTCCCATATGGCCCGATATTTCCGCCGCACTCAAACTGCTCCTGCTGAGAGCAAACCCTTTACATTAATCATTCAAGAAAAGGCTTACACAATCCCCCATGAGAGGCGAATGTGTGTGCAGTCTCCTTATAGCAGTATTTGTGATTGAGTCATGTGTTTAGCTCCACATTTTCATAATAAAGTGGGACATTTCACTGCATTATTGATTCAAATGGACTATCATCATTGCATCATACATATTGCTAATGTGATTCTGTGTTAAAAGTGACTAGTTTTTAAGCGTCGCTCATCACTGCCGATGCATCAGACACTGCTGTATATGTGGGACGTGAACAATTGAGATGATGAGACATGATGCAACCCTAGGACAGAGAATAATGGCTGATGACGGAAAGATTTTCTCCCCAAAAATCTACATTTTCAAGTGTTTCTCATTCAGTGGAAATGAGTCCTTTGTAACTGACAACAGTTCCTAAATTCACACGTTACAATAATTTGACAGTGGCTTTTTATTTTGTCGTGATTAAGTTTGGCTTTTGTTCTTGCTTACCATTCTAATAATACAAATATGAGTTGTCAAATGTATAGCTCTTTTGTAAATGTCACATTTTTGACGCTTAGAGAATTACTCTTTGCTTAATATCCATGGAAAAATGTCAGTTTACTGCCATTAAAAGAAAAGAAAACTACCACTTACACATTGTAAAACAAACTTGTCAGAGTGATTTTAAAGTCTTTTAAAGGTTACATTGTTCATGGTTGTTTTGTCATTCAATCATTTTGTGGAAAAACACGAGTGGACTTAGCAGTATTGACCTATGACAGATTAACACAATTGTTTAAACACATTTGTCACCATGTGAATATTCATTGTGCCATGTGCTACGGTATATTTAACTTAGCACTGTCGGTAAGTGCTGTTAAAAGTCACACGAGATATGTGACTCACATTGGGACAGCGTTCATGTGATGCTTTTGTCGCTCTGCCCACCTGTTAGGCCTGACTGCCTGTGGCTTTTTTTATTATTGCGCTATATGAAGACTGTATTTGATTATAATTGGAGGGAAAGATGCAGGCCGTTCATGCATGCTTCCCTATAGGCCCGGCTGCAAGTGTGGTGCAGACCCAACACAATGACTGCCTGTTACATCCAGCTTCTGCTTGTCAAAAACACTTAAAATCACACCAATTATTTTGTCGCTGCACTGGGAATGGCTGTTTTAGTTAGATTGTACCAACTGCAGTTGTACTCATGCCAAGTCTTTAAACAAAGACTTTTATTATAGCCCCAAAACACGAGTTACAATCTAACATCTAGATCTATTTTATGGAGCAGTATAACTAATTGCATTAAAATAACCACATTTGAGAAGTTTAACATTTTTAACACTTGCTGTTAAATAGGAATGTAATGTAATAGCTTGCAAGTGCTCGGCAAAACAGCCCTTTTTTATATTTGTGATCATGCACTTAAATAGGTTCATTTTTCTGAAAGAAAATGACCACAACAACACCATCAATCTCAAACAGTAACTAGCAAATACAAATTGCATTACAGTTTATTGCAAAACTAAAGAAGATTGAACCAAGCAAAATAAGATCATAATAAAAGTTGAAGGAAACGGTAAGGGCAAAACAACTGCGGCATGCATCCTTAAGACGAGAAAAACCGATGCCAAGGAAAGGGAAAACCTTAACTTGTGACAAGACCCTCCAAAGATAACAATCACAATGGGTCGCCATGTTTCTTTTGTAAAACATCCTCAGGATATAGGCTGAAGTCCCCGTCTGTCTGGAGCTTAGGTCTATTTTAGTCTGAGTGGAGTGAAAGGCCTTGGGTGGGATCATAAGGCAACTCTGTAAACAGGAAACTTCCATTCAAGACGAGGCGACCCGGGCGCACCGATGTGGTTCAGATGCATGAGAACACTGTCATGAATTACCGAGTCGTGCTACTCTCCGCAGTCCTTCAAGATCTCTCTACTGCACTTTACTCAGAACTGATATTAATGTGTACTTATACATGACTTTCCCGCAGGAGAATCTGTCCTTATATGCTTAAGTAGCTCTCACTTCCCGCTATCTCTTAGTGGCTGTCCTGACCTTAACTGGCAGCTCAACAGATACATCATCAGCTCACATTAACCAAATGGCTTTTTTGTCACTTGCTTTGGAAAAACACAACAGTGTCATTGTCCCCTTTTTAGATGCAAGATTTACAGCTTGACATTCACAGCGTTTCAGACAAAAAGGTGAGGAGTCACACCTATCACATGCAGGCGGTCGACCCCCACCCCCCCCCCCCCCCATCCCCATCTATTGTGATGGCAAATGATGAAAGAGCAAGGATGACAATGTTGCCTCGATACCAACAAAGACTGCTGGCTCGCTCCCAGCTCCGAGGGAACATGCTGTTCATGTGCTGATAGAGACCCTCTGGAACCTCTCCAAAACATGAGACCACTGCCACTGCCAAGGTTGCATTTAAAGTAGTTAAGGAATTTGCTGTGCCACTTTGCCAGATTGGAAACAGTAAGTCATTTCTAATTAAGAAACATGTTTGAATTCGGTCGCCTGCACCTGTTTTGACGTGGCAAATGAAGTCACTTGCTTATACTAATTGCATGTGTAATGCAGTAGGATTGTAGTTTATAATGGACATATGGGTACGTTTTTCATTTTTCATTGTATGGTTAGAAGATGTCCACATCCTTTTCTTAAAAAATAGGATGTGGAGGTGTTTTGGTACAAAAACCATCACATTTATGGGAACAAAAATCTCAAAAGCATCTGATAAGTACATGCTTACGTACAAGTTGAGAGGGACAAACCTGCAAAAAATGTACAAAGGATACATTTCAGACAAGACGGCATCTGTTAACATTATCTCAATGTCTTGCATCTTTCACTCTGGGACTGTTTTGCACTGAAAAACATCATAGTATGCTACCATAACAACAGATTGTACACACGATTTCGAACCAGAAAACAAAGTCCAAAGTCCCTGTGGTGACCAGAGAGTGTTTGGCCTTGAGGCCCAAAGAGAAATCTGGCTCCTGTGAAAGCAGTCCTCGTATTGAAAGAGTTTCTCTGGTTGTTCCCTAGCAACCAGAGGAGCATTGTAATGCTGCAATTACTTGGTGCAGAAACCCATAGGAGAAAGCAGCACAGATTTAAAAAGATTGATTATGGAATTCCATACATATTTAAATGGGATTAATGGCTGAGGGAACCGACCAAATGGAAGCAGTCACAGCTTAATATTGAACCAGGCAGAGTTGTATTATTTTCGCCCATTGTGGAGTTCTGGGGGGATTTCATTAGTAGCTCTCCTCAAGCCTTTAGCTTCTATTTGTGTCAAGATAATTGGACAGAAGAAAGGGGGGAAGATCGCATTTTTGGATCATTTAGGCCACCAAGCAAGCCCCAGGAAGATTAAAGCACATCCCCACTTTCTCCACCCTTCCCTTTGCTCCTTGTTTTCCCTTTGAGCTCCCATGATGAATTGATCTTTATATGATGTTGCGTAACTCTGCGATGATTGCGCTGCACCTCTTTGAGGCCTTTGTTTGAGCGAGATGGAGCGGGTTTCATTTGGCCGGACAGTTGGCTTTGTTCCCGGAGGACAGACCTGCTACGATAAGGTTCAATGACGGAGCTGAGAGATCTCTTTGTGTCCAGTATCGGTTGAGTCCACCGTTGAATTTTGAGCAATTGTTGTGGCTGCCTGTTTACTGTATGGCTAAAATAAATACTGTGGTCTTACCAAAATATCATGATGATTAGTCTTCATTTTTTCTACTGTCCCCTTTAATCATTTTGAAGAGTCATTGCACCAGCCTTCAACACATTGTAGTAGAAGAGAAACATGTATTATTCCCAAGATGACATACTTTGTTTTGCTCAGGGATAGTACATCCTCAGTGTAGGGATAGGGTTATCAGATGATTACTGTTACTATGCCACGTGTACCTGCCGTGATGGGACACTTGCTGAATCATTTCAATGGCAACCAAGCACTTCTGTGAGTGAATAAAACACAACACAGTATCGATGGTAGCTTGGCTATTTAAATACAGCTTGGTAAAGGTATGATGTCCTGTGTCACGTTTTTCTCTGACCAATCGGTGATCAGCAATGACTCCACCTTCTGATACTGGATTATCTTACTATCTGCAAACCTTGAATGAGGTGGTACCAAAAAAAAGTACCACATATTATCCAGGACTTTTGTTAATGGGTAACCTAAAAAGAAAGAGTAGAATGGAGTTAGGTTTTGGCTTACCATGCAGTGGAAATACAGCACTCTATCATGTGTGTTTTTGGAACTGTTTTATTGCTAAAAAAAAATTAACTCACACCCTAACACAGGAATAATTATTATTAATTATGCAGACCAGTAGTAGATGCAGTATGTTTCTCTCAGGCTGTGTTTATAGTTGGGTACGGTGGCTGGCTCTCAATGAGGCTGTGGTCAGAGCTGCGGTTGTCATATCATTTGGTGTAAAATGTTGTCTTGTCTGTCCTGACGAATAAAGGATCTCACTGTTAAACTTATTAGATCCAAAAACAAACTGTGTTAAAGCTGATAGGTGATAGATGAATTGCACTTTGGCGGTAACAAGATGGAAAGGTGAAGAAAGAAACTAAAGATTTCTAAACCCTCGGGATTTGTTCAAGGCAGACATGGACAGTTGACTAATTTCATATTTAAAGTTCTACTTAAAGGTAGGGTAGGTAAGAATGGAGAAACCAGCTCGAGTGCGCTAGAATTTGAAAGTACGCAGCCGAAAAAAATCTGCCCCTTCCTTCAGACTTCATTACAGAGCCCCTCCTCCAACACACACGGACGTGCACATGACCAATGAGGGCACGAGATACGTTTGTGCACAGATGGAAGGCTGACAGGCAGGTAGGCCATCCAGTTATTTTATCCCCGGGTAAAATAACTGGTCGTGCTCAGATGACATTTTTCTATGTATTTATTGTCAAAGCATTTAATATATTCATTGCTATCGGGATGTTAAGAGCATTCCATGGAATATATCAAAAAGTGTTTCTGAAGTGAATTACCTACCCCACCTCTTAAAGCAACTTAAATCAATATGTGTATAATAACTATGTATCAAATGACAAAGGATCACTCATAGCGATGAACCTTCAGATAGTTATGACCTGAATCTAGATCCTCTAGGATTTGCTGACCTTTTTATAGCGAAGTTCAGTTTATTGTTTAATTCTCCGAATCCCAACGTGACTATTTTGGTTCAGTGTCTTCCTTGATAAACGTTGTTTTTGGAAACAGCATGCGGTCAAAAAGGAGGCAGCTAAAACCCCAGTTGACACTATCTGCAGCAGAGCACCAAACAGTGACCAGGTGCATCAGAGCAACTTCATTCTCCTCATCTCACACACAGAGAGTTTAATCCACGACCCTTTAATTTATTCTTGTAAAGCCGTTATAGCTTTGACTTCTTGCCCTGTGTGACAGCACTCTGGTATTATGGGGTGTGACCTAGTCAGCTAATATTATTCAGTGTTAATTAGACCGCTGTGACATCCTCTATCAGTGTGGCCTGCTGACTAATATGTAGATAAAATGGCACCATACGGATGCAGGAAAGTAAACTCTTACAACTTGTTTCTACCCTCAAAGACAGCAGCATTGTGTCCTCGCTGTGTGTACTGCATTAGTAATCAGTACATGTATATACTCAGCAATAAACCACTCTTATTCCCATTGTGCCGTTCTTTCTATACATCACACTGTTGTTGTTATTAAGTGAATTAATAAAGTGTTCTGTGCACAATGCAGCTCTCCCTTAGTGCTGACCACTTCATTCTCCTCATAAATAATTTCCTCTCTTACCCCGTAACTTAGAGCAACTCTGCTCCTCAGGTACAAGAGTGACTCAGGTATTTGTGTTACTCTGCGGAAATAGAGAGGCCTTGTTCCTCCCATCATCACTGATAGGAAGGGGTCTGCATCACATCAGAGATAAGGCAGGGGGCCCTAGTGCAGAAAGAGGATTGTGAAACGTTCTCACCTGAAAAAAAAGTTTGTTACTAGCTTGTGCTGATTTACTATCATCCTGCCATCAGTGTGAGATAGGAAGCAATATGTTTTTCTCGACACATTCTTATCATGTGAAAGATACAGTACATCTCGTCATGCCACGATGATACTCGCGCCGACTCTTTTATTTATCACAGTTTTTATCTTGAGAAGAGGCTGCTGGATGTGTGGTTGCTCAACGTCTGAAGTGGCACTAAAGATACACACATGCATCCAAAGCAGCATCTGTGTTGCAGCTCTAATCAAAGCAGATGGGTTGAAGAGGTCACTTAACCCTTAGCCTACATTTGGACATGCCGTACTGCTAAGACAAATTGGCATGCAGACTTTTTGTTTAACAACATCCTCTTGAATTCCTGCACAATGCCTATAAAACACTCAAGTCATATAAATCACTATCTGCTGCTACTTCTGCAGTCTAACATGCAACTACTTTGCATGCTTCAAGAGGCCGAGTGTGTTTTGGTTCTTGATGGTTTTATATTGGCAGGCAGCTCAAGTAGGTGCTGTTAAGCTCGTTCACATGCCTCCCTGAGTCCTGTTCCAGCCAGTAACTATGTCCTGAGCATGGTGGGAAATAAATGGCCGTTCCCAAGTGCCGTTTAAATTCTGTCTGTGACTGCGACGTTGTTCCCCTCCAACAGCCACTTCAACAATCATTCAGAGGTGTAATTCTACTCAATAAATGATATCAAGCAGGTGTAGAAGTGAAAGTGGAGGCGGTCTGGTTGCATTAGACGTCTTCCTGTAGACACAGAAGACTCCCATCTTCTTCTGAAACCCTTCTGAGCAGGTGGCAGTGGATGTGTGATTGTTTGTGCAGCACTTAAATCAGCATCTGAGGAGGAAGGAGACAGAGCCATGTGCTCTGCTAGCTTAACTTGTTAGGCTAACACCAAGTGCCTAATGCTAATAAGCTAATTAGCTCTGTGTGTAGTATGTGCCAACTTCATTCATTAAGGTTTTAAAGTAGTCATACTGGTGGCAAAACATTGAGGAGATTTGTGTTAATTTTCCAAAAAGATTTACACACATACTTGATGCTTTTCTTCATCATATCAAGATATAAATAAGTTGCAGTGAGCAGCATGACAACCAGATTTGATGACACTTGAGGTCTTTGAAGGATTTCCTTCAGTTCACGTTTCTTTCCCAAGGAATTAATGTAGTGTTTTAGAAAAGAGACTGAGAAGCTCTTTACTATCATCACGTGCTGTGTCTTTGTAAAAGCGGTCGCTCAGACCTCGACATGTGGCCGGGACGTTCACAGTTAGCGGCGTAGCGCTCGCTCTCGTCACCGTGTGACCTTGTTGTAGCCCGCGAAGCCTCCACCTGCTCTCTCACACAAGCTAATGGATAAAAATACCCAGCAGATCCAAACACTCTCTGTCAATAGAGATTCAAGCCCAGCTGCTGGCCACCCTGTTAACACGGGGAATGTACAAACAAAGGCAAGGGAATGCACACACCGATATTAACACAAACAGAGACAGACATGCACACAGTGGCACGCGGTGGAACTTCATGCTGCCGGCCCCCTGAGGTGTGTGTGATGAATGTTGTGCATATTTGGGATAAACTGCTGTTGCTGCTGTTTTGTCTGCTTCAGGGGGGCGGTGGACGAGGATACAGACACACTGCGGCGTTTGTGCTGAACAGACAATATAATGCAATATATTGCCATTAGCAGATATTGCACCGTAGGCAACATGACCTTGTAACCTTCAACACAAGCTGTCTGACTCCCAGTTGTCTGTTTACCTCGCTACGCGGCTGCAGGCTGTTCACCTCCTCACACACTGCACTTCATTACACTTAAACACTCAATTTAGAGTGTTATTCCAGCCTTATGCTCTTTAATAGACAGCCCCACGTTGATAGGACTGACATTCCATTTCATGTAAAGTCCAGCGTGGCCTTTGTGGTTGTTTCTTTTTGAAATGAAAATGACATTTAGAAGTTCCACCTAATGAACCTGCGAAGGACCTTGGGGACAGTGTGCTTTGATGTGCTGTCAGGTAAATAATGGCCCCATATGACAATTATATTCCTGATGGTTTCATTTATACATGTTGACCTATGAAATGTTAGAAAATAGTCACCATTGCAATTTTCTATACCCAAAGGTGACCTCTTGAGATGACTTGGTTTTCGTCTAACCGCCTGTCAAAACTAAATTACAATTTGTCATGAAGGAAATACAAAAGTATAGTAGTAAGTTAGTAATCTAGAAGCTAGTAATAACGATGTTTTGGGGTTTTTGCTTGAAAGTTACAGACCCCTTAATCATTTATAAAAAAAGTATTTTAATTGTATCCCTTTTCTGTTGGTCGACAAATCAGTAATCAATAATTGAGTAATCATTTCAAGTGTAGTGCACCTTTTATTGACCACATGTATATCATTTCTGGATGATATTTTTGGTTTATCCGTTAGATTATTTTGTGCTGAATAATAAGTGTTGATATTTAACAAATGATAAAAGGTTTACACAAGCAATAATTGTTTCCTATATGAAAGTAATTTCTACTTTTTCTTATACGATTGTAAACTGAGTAACTTGTGGTTTAAAGGTGTAAAGGTTCCAGAATGTTGAATTGTGTTTTTTTTTTAGAAAGAACAATTTGATTGTTAAAATAGTCATTAGTTGCAACCTTGCCTGTGTCCCTGCAGGCCCCCAGGATGCACGGTCCTTTATAGTTGACCCACATGGCTCCTCCACTTGGTATGCCATACCTTCCATAGGTTAGCTCAGCAGGGGGTGGGAGGCACGGCCGTTATGGCCTCTTTGAGCCTCGTGGGTGGGTGGGTGGGTGGGTGTGTGTGGACACTGAGACATTATCTAGGCAGTGTCATCTGAGGAATGCAAGCCTCACCCCGGCCTGACACACAAGACGGCCCCTCCGCTGTCACGGTAACAGGATCCAGGAATACCGACGCACGGCTGAACGAGGGGTCGGTGGCGTAGAAAGGCAAACCTGGAAAAGGTCAAAACTTCAAAAGGAAATGTTCTGGATCACGGCGTGGTGTGGGGCTGCTCACAATTGTATGAATGACTGATTTAATAACCACATATGTTTTACTAATTACACACGGCTGAATTTGTTTCCATAGAAATATGTTATTAGCTTTAAAATGAAAAATAGAATGTCCTTATAGAAAGACCACACGTCCACAGTTCAAACAGAAATTATCCTTGGATCTCTTTAATCATGCTTATGCCCACCTAATGAGCTTTTCTTTTCTGCATACCACGCCTCATGTTTGATTCCAACCTTGAAGCGGCCACAGTAGAGTTCAGAGGATGAAGGTACGCAGCGAAAAGCTCCCCCCGCAGTGACAAGTGAGCAATTGTTGTAAAACTAGGTCGTCCTCGCTCCCAAATCGCGGGGGATTAATTTGTGCGTTTCGTAGCTATTTTCTGAAACAGAACGACAACAAATCCCCCCCCCCTGCGCAAAGTGCCGTGATTAGAGCGGCCAGTCCTTCTCTCAATGCCAGGGATCAAGGTCGTAAGCATCTTAGACAGTGAGGGTGTAATGAGCCGAAAGATGCAGCTTGTTCCCTGAATGCAGCCTCTTGAAAACTGCAGGAGTCAATACTGCACTCACTGCATTGTTTTCAATGACGAGTCAAGATTTTCTGGAGTTTTCTGCACTTTCCTGTTCCACTCAAATGTAGTTACACACCAGGAAAAGTTTATTTTTTCTCCAATACAAGAAACTGATGATAGAAAGCGTATCATGCTCAGAAGTTTGTTTTATTTGAACCATCAAACGTCACAGCACCGACAGAAGGAAGTATGACAATGTGCCAAATTTCACAAATTGCCAGTGAGATGTTACTCAGTGTGAAAACTCATTCAGTTCTTTACAAGTCGCCCGGCTGTGCTGACAGAAGTACATATGCCTCACAGCAGGAGGCCCGATGGTTTCTCACTCGCTGTGATCATCTCTCTGTCGGCTTTGTAAGACGAGCAATAGAGTTGGCATACAGAGTTTTGTTTTAAGAAATTTATAGTGAAAGAATTTTATCATTACATGTCACTTGTTAGACGCTTTTATCCAAAGCGACTTACATACTCAATACTGTGGACAACCCCCACATGAGGTGTCTCAGGGACACAACGACATGCTGACTGCAGTGGGGTTTGAACCTGTGCTCCCCTGATCCGAACACCAACGCACTACCCCACTGCGCCACACGCCTATCACAACTGTGTTTTTGTTTATACCACTGGGTATTCTTACAATTGACCAATAATGTTAAACTAGGACTGGCCGATATGGAGTATATTGAATATTTTTTTACCACTTTTATAACGATATTGTAGGATTGACTATTATTTATAAATGTTCATCAGTAACGTGGACATAAAGACTTATTAAGACAAATACAACTTGGGGAATTACATCACTTTACTCTTATGCATCCTTTTAAACCAGGAAAAGACAACAGTCGTGCTTTAAGATATTCAAATATCAAAAATCAAAGTGCTGTATTAATATTATCAAACACAATTTATAATGAGAATGAAACAATGTGTAGTGTATTTTTATAAAGCATTGTGCAGTGTTAAATTATGCTCATTAAAGAAACTGTCTACACTGAAATCTGCCACCTATAGTTATTGATACATAAAAGACTTGAATGATACTGGATTTTTGAAGGTGAAAGTACAACAAGTTTCGCAGCTCGACCAGAGAGAAACAAACATTATTGTGATCACACAATGGAAGGATTTCCTTGACAGTAGTCGAATAAGCGAGGGCTTGCTTGCACAAATGCAGACGCCTGGAGATGTGAGTGTTGTCGACGAAGGAGACACCATCATTGATTTATTTCACCGGGGGACTGTCTGAGAGCAGCAGCCATCGTGTGTCTGCTTTTATGGGGTTATAACACTTAATCGGTCATTCCTATACGGATATAAAACATAACCTCAGTCCCTTGACACACATTAACAGATCCGCATGTTGAGATACTGCTCTATATAATGATGCTATACTGTTTCTGTTTACGACAGCACACGATGACGTGGAATTTATTGTTGAATCAAACTAGATATAGGGATGTGTTGACATAATTGGTATCTGATCATCAATGGGATACAGAGGATGCTTAGGTCACCAGAAATGCCCTTCCTCCCCTCCCCACCTGAGACTCCTTTGTGTATTCTCCCACAGTGCCATTGTTTCTGAAAGGTTGCAGCCCCCTTTCTTTGATGTTTGTCTGCAGCGGCTGATAGATGCTAGCAGAGGTCTGCTATCTGCACTCAGCCAGAGACCGATGAATACATGGATTGACCATTTGTGGCTCAGTGAAAGGAAAAGCTTCCTATCTGAAATAGAGACACTGGGGTGTTAGGAGATAAGAAAAGCAGAGGCTCTTCTTTACCATAGTTTAGGATGACCCAGGGCTGTTGAATACATATAAAACAATGCTGAAATAACAGTAGCTCTTACCTTTTTGATAATCTATTAAACATTTGAAGTAATTTAAATGCATGATGTAAGCATTTGCAACCATTTTACATGGATTTATAAGCTGAATATATATATTTTTTTGTTGTTGTTGCTGTTGGTCAGACTAAACAACACATTTAAAGACGTCACCATTCATATATTTTATAGACAACATATTTGATGAAAAAGGAAATAATGACAATTGCAGCCCCATCTTAGTGGTACAAACAAGGCATTTAGGTGTCTGAATCACCGATTTGCAGATAATGTCAGAAAAGATACATCAGATGTAATTCAGTTATTCTTTATTTGATTTAAATTTAGAGCTGCAGCAATCAGCTGATTAATCCATGCATTGCTTAACCCTTATGTTGTGTTCGGGTCTCCCGTGACCCGTTTCAAGTTAAAATTATACAATAACTACGCTCTAGTTATTTTGTATCGGAACAAGGCTTCGTGATATCCTCCACAACAGCTATATAAACACTACAAAACAGATTTGGGCAATTTTAGCCAAGTCTGAAGGTCTCTAAAAAAAAGTGTATAATTTGGTGTTCGGGTCTGGGGAGACCCAGCAGAATTATTTTGGGTGACTCGAGGTCAAATTTGGCCCAATCAAGATTCATCTTTGTCTTTAGACACCCCTCCCCCACCCCCTTCATCCACTGTAACAATAATTTAAAACTTCTTGGGCGGAGATTGTATTCTAATATTAGTCTATTCTAGTCAGATAACGTAATGATCCACTGTCTTCACTATAGGAAATATAATGAGTGAATTTAATCACATGTTTTACTTGAATATGTGGTGTAATGTTTTTTGGGGCCATAAAATAAAAATAAAAACACGATTGTACGGTTATGAATGCATAATAAGTTAGTTATGATGTAGTTAAAACGATATTGGATGATAGTCATTATTTTGGAGTGTTTTGGACTGAGATAAATCATGGGTCAAAATGGACCGGTAACAGCTTTCGAGCACAACACAAGGGTTAACTCAAAGATATCTGGCAGCTAATTTTATTATATATGAATCAATGTATACGTTCCAGCTTCTCTAACACTTCTATTTGCTGTTTCTCTTTGTCATATATGGGAATATTTAAAGTATTTAAAGGTGAAGAACATAGGTCAGATAACAGCTAATTGAAAACATCGCATTGGCTTATTAAGAATTGTGATTGCAATGTTTTCCTATTTCATATATTAACCGCTTAACGGACTTATCAAGACAATAATCGGCAAATGACTTGATTATGAAAACAATAAGTTAGTTGCAGCCCTATTTATCCAAAGCTAATCCTAAGCATTAGCATCTTTGGTGCCATGCACAGTGTTGAACATATTGTAATTCTTAAAGAGTCTCTGTGTCACCTGTCAATGTTCATTCATTTATTATTGTATCATTTCGGCTCACTTATCTTTCCTTTTTCTCCGTGTGAAACTGAATATGTTTACACTGAAACCAGAAGCTCTTCTGATTTCTCAAAAGTCTCAAACAACTTGCAGGAAAACTTTACAACTTCCTTGACCTTTCTTTACCCACTGAAAGCTTTGCCACTCAACAGACTGGCAGTGGGCCCAACACGGCTCCCTCCGGGGGCCCTAACATAATGGTTGGAAAAGGGAGTATACAAAAGTATCCATTTGTATACTGGAGGGGAAATGCCTTCACTGGTTTGGCTGCATTGCACTGCTACCATCTGTGTCCCGAGTACACGTGTAAAGCGATGACATGTTGTGTTGCATCGAGGAAATAACCGGGGAAACTTACAAAGAAGGTTGACAGTATGTAAGTGGTATGCGTGGAATGTCTTTCGCAGTTTTGCACAAACAGCTTTGCACAAACAGCTTTGAAGTATCCACATGGTTTTATCAAGAGCAGCATCTCGGTATGTTTTTCCATCAGAGGGGGCCACCTGTGTTCCTGGAAGGATTAGTTTGGAGAAAGATGGAGGACGGATTAGATGGTGTTACTGGTTTAGCCTGGGAGTTTGAGCCCCCCCCCCCCCCCCCCCTCTAAAGCGAGCAGTGTTTTAAAAAATGAACAAGCTTTGTCTTTATTCAGCACACACACACAATGAGCACAATTTCAGCCTTCATCAGCATGTCCTAGTTTCAGCTCCCCGCTTCACTTCCTGTTTGTGTTCTATGGGAAGCTGTTGGTACCGCTCTCAGCGAAAGATATGAATGAACATGGAGCAGGCAGTGATGTTGAAAGCATTGGCCCTCTGCTTTTGATCTCTCTACTAAGAGGGGAAAACATGACAATCAGCTGTGAGATGATGCGAGTTGATGTCCATATAAGGACTTGTTTTTTTAAGTGGCTTGAAATAAGAGTATTTGTAAAGAATCTTGCTTTTATTTGACTTTTTATTGTTATTTAATTTTGTTTTTTGAAGGGGCAGGTAAAATAAGATTTTCTTGTCCCTGCTCCTTTCCACCATACACTAAAAAAAACAGTATAAGTGTACATTTGTATTTAAAAATAACTGTCATGTGTGGAATAAACCAATAAAACATAAAACTAAAATAAATTCCATTTAAAAAAAAAAAAAAAAAAGCTGAAAACTTCAGTTAAATTGTGACGATGTTGTTGTTATTTGAAAATCCGTTCAATGTCCTAAAACAGTCCTGTGTTTTCTCTCTGTGTACTTTGTGGTGATTGTGTTTGGCTCCGTCTTTAAAGAGGCCAGAAAGAGAAAAAGAAAGAAAATTAGACGGGTAAATGCTTGGCCCCGGGAGTGGAAAAGATGGGGTCCTTTGCATTCTTTCCATACAGTCAATCTGAAATATTTGAGACTGAAGCCACAATTGATGGTTTCGCATACTTTTCTCCCTGTGAGGCAGCTTTTGAGTGGCGCTGTTTTATTCACTGTGATGTCACCGTGGAAAGGGAAAAAAAGAAACCTGCAACACTGCCATCTAGTGGTGACCTTCTGTCTGCATTGTTATTATGCCTGCTGCTAGGTAGGGTCAGCGCCATATAGAGCTCTGGGTAGGGTAGGTAAGAATCATGGTAAGAATGGAGAAACCAGCTCGAGTGCGCTAGAATTTGAAAGTACGCAGCCGAAAAAAATCTGCCCCTTCCTTCAGACTTCCTTACAGAGCCCCTCCTCCAACACGAACGCGCACATGACCAATGAGTGCACGAGATACGTTTGTGCACGAGATGGAAGGCTGACAGGCAGGTAGTCCATTCCATGGAATATAACAAAGTATTTCTGAACTGAATTACCTACCCTACTTCTTCTATGTGAAAGTTGATCTGGATTTCAAAAAGCAATCACTTTGTATCACACTGTATACTTTACTTCATGTATGTGTGCTGTTTTCTTTACAGTTGCATAATAGGCTCTAGGTTAGATTTAGGGAGAGTGAGTTTACTTTTATTATAATGTTCTATGACTTCCTTAAGATACAAATAAATTACCATTTCGACAGAGTTTGTAGCAGCCAAACAAGCTTGTAAATGAGGATCTCCACTGTTAAATTAATTGTGAATATACTTGCCAATTGTATTCCTCACTAATTAATACATGTGATTTAACATATATATGAAAATAGCAAAAATAAAGCTCATCATAATGGACACAAAATCCCAGTTGGATGCCTTTTTAAATTGCTTGTTTTCACTTTTGCTTTAAAATATGACTAAGTAATACATATCAACATAATCGCCAGTTGATTATCTGACTATAAAGTAAGTGTAATCAAAATGCTTCATCTCTACCCCTGCATAACGTTAATACACATGGACTATAAACCTGAAACACCAGCTTGATAACATACTTTCCTATAGTTTGCATATACTTTTGAACCTTTTATAAATTGATTTGTCCTTTTAATTGCCACTTGCAATTGAGCAGGAATGTGTCTCAAGAGTGTTCATTGTGCTCAGCCATTTATCCAAAATGAACCCAGTAAACCCAGGCTGCAGTTCCTGGTCTCCCAGCAGGTGGCAGTATGAGTCTGAACATTTCCTCTGCTCCTGTTTCTGACCACAGACACTGAACATAAGGATCTGGTTAGTGAGAATATCGCTGTGTGATGTAACGGTCCAGGCGGCCCTGAGGACCCTTTCTCTCTGTGTACGCTTCACAAAGGCCAAACCCAAATAACTAGAAGAGTTTGTGCTGACGTCAAGGGACCATGAGTCAGCCGTGTAGCGTCATTAGATGTTAAATAGTAGTAATGTCTCATGTTGGTTGATTATTAGATGTACATGGTTATTTGAACCTGATTTTACTACACTTACCCTACATAACTAGTATTTGTCCACTATGTTGCAGAGTCTTTTGGGGTTTCTTTTGTTTAGGTTGCTCTTTTTTTCATCTAAGGTCATATGAGGCGGATTTTCATGCTTTCTATGTAGGGTGTGATATGCTAAGATACACTTTAAAACATATTCAACTAACCAGACTAAGTATGCTATTTGTGTTTTATCAGAAATGGTCTTATTGCATACGATATTGCATCAGAATCACGGATTATTTTGCGACTAAAACAAGATTTAATTGACATTCTTTAATTGTTCATTTCACACTTTTTAAATCAGCCTAAACTAACAATAGTGAGGCTTTTAGCGCTGGTGTGATTTTAGCGATTTTACCTCTAATATGACACCAAACCAGCAGAAACAAAGCGTTATTCAGCTTTTGTGGTCAACAGTTGAATACAATTTTCAATTAGTTTGTGTTTGCTTCCAAACATAACCCAGACACAGGGTGGGCATTTTGTGTGGTTGTCTGTGTGTGTCTGTGTGTGTCTGTGTGTGTCTGGCGGGGATTTTAACACAGAGTCTCTGTTACCCGTCCGCTGTGCTGTCGCCACATCTACCTCCACATGCATCCCAGTAGCTACACACACACACACACACACACACACACACACACACACACACACACACACACACACACACACACACACACACAGTCAGTGCCCCAGTGTGCGCACACACAGTGAAGTAGCTGTACTGGCTGCCAGCTCTCAGAGAGGGCCACTTTGTTTCACCTCTGACTTGGATTCACGCCAAACAATCTGAGAGTCGCTCACTGGGTCATTTGATGGAGTAATTGAATGGGGGGGGGGTTAGTTGTGCAGTGTACTTCCTTTATTTTTTCTGTGAGGTGCTTTATTGCTTTTTAATCCAATGCTCCGTCGCACAAATCAATGTCACTGTCTCTGCGAACGGTTTTCTGTCCTATGAGTGGCCAGTGTGTCCACTCCACTGCACAATGAATAATAAGCGTTTTAAGAACAAGTGCAACCACATAATAATTTCCTTTTGTGTGTTTTTTGTTGGAGCTTTCTGCTCATTTGGATTCAGATAAATAGTTAAAATGATAGATTGATTGAGTAGTTAGACAATTGAAATACATGTAAGGGCAATGCTGATAATTGATAGATATTTAAGTACTTTCTCGAGGAGATATGCCCATTTTTGTATTGGTCTCAACCGTACAAATATTATAATTTGCGGTTTTTCTTTCATTCATGTCATCATAATATCTGTAATGTATAATACATGTTATCTTTAGTGGCAGCAGTGTCAAGGATTAATAAAAGTGTCTTAATCTGATCTTTTGTCTACGTGGTTTTCCTTCCAACCAGATGTAATAATGATCACTTTCTAACACTGACTGTGGCAGTAACAGTGGCCTATTTACAATCAGATATCTTGCTTTTCAGCAGGTACATTTTCCAATATGCTCATCAGGTATTTGCTAGCCCTGTCTTTGTTGCTGAGCTGGTATTGTTCAGACGTTTTATCGAAGCAGTTGCACACAAAGTCATTGTCGTTTCATACAATGCGGATAGAAGTATTGATTGTAGCGGCTTTAAAGCTTTATCTCTAAGCCTCTGTGTCTAACAACAGCTCTCCTCTGTTCCTCAGGACCTGGAGATCGTCTACTCGTATCTCCACGGGATGGAGGCCTTGTCCAACCTGCGGGAGCACCAGCTGAGGTTAGTGTCTGCACACATTACCGGAAACCTAATAACCATAATTGAGAGCTTGATATTCCAATCACATTCATTTCAAATGCAAATGAAATCACTGACAACTCCTCAGTGTCTGCTCCATAACGGTTGTAGTCAGGGGTGCAGCATTAACAGGGAGCCGCCAGCCAAGAGCTGCTGAACGTCGTCTGCTTTTCTATTCCAGCAGCCACTCGTTGGCTGGAATAATTTCACTCTCTAAAAAGCAATTATGCTGCTAAAAAGACATACAATATAAAAAAACAGCTGTTACTGTGACTAGTGCACATAAAAGTATATTTTCCTGATCGCTAAAAACATATTTTAAAGGGGACCTATCATGCAAAATGCACTTTTAGATTTATTTTATACATAAATATGTGTCCCCGGTGTGTCAGGGAACTCACGCAGCGTCAGAAAATAAAACCCTCTCTCTTTTCCTCCGTACTCAAATCTCTAAAAACGGGGATACAACGGAGCTGATCCAGATTTGCGTCCGCTAGTGAGCACGCAGCTGGGTTACTGTGCGGAGCGCATAAAGCAGACCCTTCACACGATAGCGAGGAGTAGAGCGAGGGATCGCAGATGCCGTCGTGCTCGTGGACGGATTAAAACAATTAAACCTAAAACGTTAATTTACCTGGGCGGCCCGCCCAAGTAAATTCTATGTGTGGGAAACCCTGCTATCTTACCAGTTCTTATACACCAAAAGCAGCGAATAAGACTGATGACGACTATTATTATTATTATTAATATTATATTATATAATATCTATTCTGCAGCTATTGTGTGTATGACAATCAAGCCTTTGAATCTTGGATTTAGTTTCAGGTCAGGTAGTTTTTTTTGTACTTTCTGTTCGAAGTTCATCTCAATCAGGACTTTCTTTCTGACAGTAAAAGGCAAATTGAGGTCCATATTGAGCTTCTATCTGTATCGAAACAGATTTTTTGGATTAAGACTAAAGGGACTTTTGTGTCTTTTACATAAAAACCTCACATTTGACTCAAACTACCCTGATGTGAACACACCGTTCTGTCTCCAAACACACCGCTCTGCCCTCCAAACACACCTCCCTGCTCTCCGGTCACCACACCGGCCTTCTGGTCTTTTCTGTCTGGTGCAGACTTTCCAAACACTGCATGTCAGAAGTCTGTTCCCAGCATGCCTTGTGTGCATACATGTGGATTATACTGGCGACGGAACAATGTAGCGGTACATGACCCGCGAGCTGGAACATTCCTCTGTGTGACCCCTCGCAGGCCTCCCACCCTACAGTAACCCCCCCCCCCCCCCCCCCCCCTCTGGGTCCTGAGGAATGTCCCCATGGTCCCACACACCAATCCTCCACTCCCGCCAACTCTGCTTGTCCTAACAAAAAAAACAATACAATTCCCAGCCAGCTATGATCCCACTAACTATGGGATTATGTTAGAGTTCTTTTTTCTTCCACATTTTGTCTGGGAGGAATGTCTTGTTTTTCCGCTGTAGTCCTTTTTTTCTCAGCGACTTGTTTTTTAGAGCTGGGATTGTTGTTCTTTTTCTGTCGTCGTCGTGCACTGGTGTGGGCTGCAACATGAAGGCCACCCCCCAGCTGTTTTTTAAAGCCTTTCGTGTTTTTAATCAGCTACTGTTTACGGTATGCCTGTCTGTAAAGTTGACTTGTTTCACTGGGGGCGTTTTGGGAAAGCCTGATGAGGATTACTTTTTTGGGAGGAAAAATGGCTTTGAACATCAGACATCTGTCATTAGAGAAAAGTTAACAACTATTTACCCTAAAATAATAGTCATAAAACATAGTTAAATCCTTGTTTGCATAATGATATTACTTTTAAATTATGATTACTTTCGATCCATCCTGTTCCTAAGGAAGACAAAGCATTTCACAAATGAGAGCATAAGCACAAAGAGAGTTTTTGCCTAATTAAGGAAGAGAAAGCTTTTCACAAAGTAAGTCTATCTGACCGGGATAAATTACACTTTCTGTTCTGGGAGCAGATGCATAAACAAGTCTTGTAAGCTAATTGTTCAAATCCAAAAACATACCTTCAAAAATAGTCATGATTCAATGGATGAGTAACTCTCTTAACCTTTCATTTCTGCTGCATCAAAAACAAACAATTAAAATGATTGATTAAAAAATGTAATACAAATTATAGCCAACAACACAAATACAAACAAACACAATAAATCAAACAGGCAAAAATAAATGACAACAAAAACAACATAATAGATGACTCTGACCCAAACTGAAAGCATGTTTAAAAGATAATTCTCACAAATGCAAAGAAACATTGCCTTTCCATGACAAACATCTAGAAAAATGTAATGCCATATTTGCATAAAATCCTCCTTATTTGTTTGCTTCTGTAACATAGTGACATCACTATGTACAACTCACGCTTCTATTGGGTAACACTCCAACTTTAGTGCAGTGATAAACTAAAGGGGCGGGACGTCTCTAAGCGGTGGACCAATCACAACAGAGCCGGCCAGCTAACCAATCAGAGCAGACTGGGGTGCTGCAGCACAGGCAGTATGAGAAAAATGTTTGAACATTAAAGCATGTGAACATGTCGAAGTGGAGACATACATACTAATAAAACCTTAAAATTAGCACAATATGTCCTCTTTAAAGTCAAGTGCAAGTATTTTTTGTCTGACCTGAGTCCAACTGATGTGACTGCAATTCTCAACGATGGCATTTATTACTTGTTGAAGTCATGTCTGGGTCTATTCATCTCAATTATTTATTTTTTGGGACATTGCAAACCAACCAGCCATATTTAATTTCCCCTCCTATTCTTTTCTGACCACCCCCCCTTCTTCTCTGTCCCTGCAGGATAATGTGTGAGACGGTGCGCTATGAGAGACATGAGGCCAATGAAGTGCTATACTAGTAAGTACCACAAACCTGTAACTGTGTGTATCTGTGTTTAAAGAAAAATGGATGATATACGGTCAATCGCTTACATCTCTACCAGCGTATGACACACATGAAAAACAGCAGGGTGCGGCCTATGAAACAATATTTCAAATCTGTGCGATCTAAGCACACTTTAGCCCGGGCCGTTACTCAGAGTTATTGATGAGCGGAGGCGTCCGGGTCCTCACAGCAGAGCGACCGGGGTAACTCTAATGAAAACAAATGTCCATAAAGCACAGAAGCAGTCATTCGATGCCTCTATCAAGGTGTGTATCATTTTCACAACCAACCACTCTACTTTAACGTAGTAGGGATTTCCAGTCTATTCTCAGCTTGATTCAATAAGTCAGTGTCTACTGATTGAATCTAGAAGAAAAATGGAAGCTATACAATCTCCTAAAAAGCATTTCCTCCGATGCTACCAGCTAGTCAGTAGGGGTTCAACTTCAACGCTTCCTCCTTTGAGCTCGCTGCTGTGAAAGGTCCATGTTATCGGAAAGCTGTATTGACAGATTCCTGACAGCTTCGGAGTGTGTTAGGACGTTTTTTTAAACTGAAGTAAGCACAGAGCACACACACGGTTTGACTTCTGTCACATGTTGACGTCTCTCGAACACCCATGGTGAGAATTAAGACGGTTAATTAACGCTATCAGCCTCTCAAGGAACCACAGAGGACGCATTGTCCCTTCGATCGCCTGGTAGGTGTGTATGTAGGGTTATATATGTGTGTGTGTGTGTGTGTGTGTGTGTGTTAGTGGGTGATGGGGAAGAGTCAACACCTCATTAGAAGCTCATCGGTGGTGTGGGAGCTGATTAAACAAAGGAATGCAGATTAAACTATGGTCGCATAATTGACTCCAGTTTCAACAAGATTCCCTCAGGCCCCTTACACCAGTGACCACACACACACACACACACACACACACACACACACAC
>CALSBZ010045308.1:91368-106672 GCA_943591055.1 Gobionotothen gibberifrons | reverse complement strand
GCGCAGTGGCTGGACAAAGACTACAAACATTGACTGATTGACTCAATTATGTTTATTTGGGAAAATAAATATGGTCACTTTGAAGAGTCAAAACTGTTCTTGGCTTTGTTTTGTTCATAGTAGTAATGCTCATGTCATTTGCTCACTACTAGTCTTTTTTTTTTACCACCGGGTGTGCAAAAACTACAGGTACATTTAATATATATATATATAATATTGTTATCGGTATCGGTATCGGTTTCAAAAAACCAATATCGTGCATCCCTAATTTAGAGAGTTTTTCTTAAAGTGTAAATGGACATCTGTGTTCATAGGGAGTTTCCTTACAACTAAAGTGTCTGACATACTGTATGTGTTGCGGTAAAATGTGATGATACACCTAATCTGGGAAGTAAAGGGAAGGGAAGACACCAAAAAAGTGAGGGAGGGTATTAGCATGGGTGGGAGAATGTGTGATTCACTGTGTTGCTAAATATTGCTTGTGATAAGGTACATTTTCTGGAAATTCAGTTGAACAACCTTTTAATAGATGAAATAATCAGATAACACTGGGCGTTGTTGACTGCCTAAAATATTCAAAAATGAATGCCTCTTATCACTGCATGAAAAGGATGACTGCACCTCCTTAGAAAACGCAAATGACCAAACTTAGAAAATGATTTTATAAATGCTGCAACTAATTCGTTATTTTCCTGTATTTATTGATCTGCTTAATATTGTTTTGAATGACCGATTTATGTTTTGGTCTTTAAAAAATTTGAAAATGAAAACAAAATGGCCATCAAGATATCCTGAAACATGAGGTAGTGACTCCAAATCACTTTTTGTCCAATCAACAGTCTGGATTAATGTAGTTTACTATCAAATCAGTGACTGCAATGCATTAGATCCTTACATTTAAAAAAGGTTTTTGGTATTCAAATAATTGTTTCCAGTGTAGATTTCATCGGGCTCTTGAATAAGCTTGGAAAATGATTCCTCTTAACTGTAACGCAGCTTTAAAGACTTTGGCTGAGATTTGATATATCTGCCCGTACTTCATGTAAAATGAAACCACATTTCACAGTTTAGCTGCCCTCCTTCTGGAAAATCTCCCACATAACTAAATTCTGTCTTTATATAAATGTTTTTTCTGCTCCGAAAAACACCCGTAATGTTGGATGAAAGCACTCTGATCGCTCCAAATGACCCAGTTAATGACCCGCGCCCTCTCAGTTTCACTAGCTATCCCTGACAGTTGGCAGTCCTGCAGCAATGATAGGAGGATACGGGTAATAGTTATACAACTACTCATTTCTCCTGCCTGTGGAGTACTCACACACACACACACACACACACACACACACACACACACACACACACACAGCTGCTCTTGAAAACATCCCATGCTGTGCGAGCATCCACAGATTAAAGAGCTAATGCCCTGAGATGGAGGCTGACCTGGCACATCAACCATCGGCTGGTGAAGAGGGTTAGTACCTTCTGGTCGCCCTTTAATCTCTTCCATGTCAGCTCTTTCATAGAAACCCTTGACCTTCGACCCCCGCTGCTCTGTGTGGTCCAACTGGAAACCCCATGATTATGGATTTGCAATGCGATGGTGTTTTTCTCTTGAGCTTGTACAGTTAGCTTGTTTGGGAGCCTTTTTCTTCTTCTAACGACGAGCATCTGAGTCACATTGTGTAAGTATTTAGTTCAACTAGAGCTGAAAGAACTGTGAATTTGACAGTTAACGCTAAATGAATCGGCATATTCTTTCTTGTATGATTGTAGACTGAATATGTTGAGATTTGAAACCATTGGTCTGAAAAAAACACATACATTTGAAGATGTCGGAAGAATTGCAATTTTCCGACAGTTTTTGACTTACAATCCACTATGAAAGTAATTGTTAGTTGCAGTCGTACATTTGACACAGTCGGTTTCTGTATCTTTTCTTATAATATCTTGCTAATTATGAATTTAAAGCCAAGCCTGCATGTCTTAAAATTGAAGCTGTGTCATTGTGTAGTAGTATATTTCAGTGTTAACGTTTTACGTTCAAGTAAATGTGTGCCGCCTTATCAAACAATGTTCAATGTCTGTTGTTATAGGAACAAAAACGGAGAGATATTTCCCTTTTCCTTTGTTACTTTGCGGTGTTGTCATGAAAACTGCATGAAGCCTCCTACACACGTCGCCCTGTGTTAAAGTCATGTTACCCTTACAGTCAGAGGGAGTCAGTGATTGTTAAAAGAGGAAGATGTCAAAGTCAGGTCAAACAAGCTGTTGCCAGGCGAAACAAAAATACACACTTACTGTATCTAATGGCCATCAGAGCAACAATGAGGTGTGGCAACCCACCTTGTTTAAATATATCGGTTGTTCTCTGACTTTACATTTCAGTATAGTTCAGTTTCCTTTTGTATTTAGTTGAATATAGCAACATTAGCCTAACCCTAGCAACATTAGCATATGGGTTGCTGTATCCCATGACAGTGTGAAGTGTCTGGCCTTCAGGAAGTTGAACTGAAATAGAAAGTCATCCTATCCTAATGACATGTCAGCTAATATAATAATATGACATGCCGTATGAACAGTCCTGACATGTTATTTGACCAGCATCTCGAATTACAGCTAATTAAATTAGTTAAACTGACAAAAAAGTCACCTTGTATTGTTTCTGGAGATGCCTATTATTCCAGATTATGTCGTTATTGTCATGTTTAGTAAATTAAAGAAGTGTTTGGGTATGATGCTGATCTAGTTTGATGCTGAGCATTAGTGTATAAAGTGTCACAATTAAAACATTTAGTTATTTATTTTATTTAAAAAATGCACAACTGCACTTTCCCACCAAGCAGTATCCACATTGTCCTCTCCCACTCGCCTCTTGAGATTTTTTTCTCTCTAACAAAACAAATGTGTTTAAGGACAATTGGACGGTTGCAAAACGGGTATAATTGCTTTATTTCATAATGTCACACAACACCATTGTGGCTTTGAGAGTCTCTCGAGAGTTTCACGGTGGACACATCACAACAATAACAAATTAAAACGGTTTTATTTTTAGCTTCTTGTTTAAATTGGGCCACTGAATGCGGTTGTCAGAGACTCCTCTTTTGGTTTTCCAATGTTAATGTCTCTCCAAACCCTGTGCAGAAATATGAGAAAGAGTTTATGTAGTGTTACAGGTCAAAAGTCTGTCTGACAAATCTCTTCATGGCAAATTGTGAGAAAGTTTAGCAGAAAAAGGCATTTCATTCTGAACATAATTCTTGGTTCTAGGGAAAATGTTATTCTCATTTCTTAAATGTTTAGATTCTATAACCCTTCCTGCGTCGTTTTACCCCCTCCCACTGCTTCCATACTCTCTATAGCCCTCCACCCCGCTGCTGAAGGCTTCCCGAGGGCTTTTGGTGGAGGATGTTTAGCGTTTGACGATCGCTTTCTGTACTCGTGACCCAGTTCAGTCAAGCTGTCGCGGCGCATAACATTCTCCCATCTCCTTCTTTTCTGGTGTTGTATCTTCTCTTCCTCCTCCTCCTCTTATTTGAGGTGCTCCCGTCGCTCCGTGCATCTGCGTGCCAGTAATTAATAATTGAGCATTTCATTCGTGTCATCTCTGAACGCTAGCAGAGCCGTGAAATGATGGAGCGGGTCTGCAGGGAGGCGGATGGAGATCAGCCGAGGGAGAAGGAAGGATGGATGCTGTTGGAGGATTTTGTGTCAGTAGGGTGTGCTGTCTGCAGCCTCATTAGTTCTTCAAGAAAAGTGCGGAGAGTTGGAGGAAGAGGAGCAAGGAGGGGCGAGACTTTGTTCTCAGTGATTAGGAAAAGAAAGTCAGTCAGCACGGCGGTGCCGGGTGTGAATATATGTGTCTGTGTTAGCACATGTGTAAAATAAGCTTGCCCAACCTTTACCTTTCTGTAAGAAAAAACCAGTTCGCTGACGTCTGACTCCTCATTGATTTTTTTCCCGCATGGTTTCAATTAAAAAGTCTCACTCAGACCAAGTGGAAATGTTCTGTGATAATCACACAAGCTGCTGCCTTATTAACACCAAAGCACCTTTAAGTACAGCGTCTGATTTCAGCTTGATGAGCGGACGGTTTTTTTCTTCCTCTTTGACGAGGGAAATACACTTTTTCTATGCCAACTATACAGAGGGAAGCTTCACAAAGAGAAACATCCGATGCTTGGCTTTCATGGTTAATATAATTGCGGGTTTTCACACCATCAGGTGAAGCTGGACTGATGCAGCACACTTAGAAAACTGCAAATGTTTCTATTTTTTCTGTGTTTTAAAAATCATTTAAGACTCTTCCTCTACCATTTTAGAAGTAGTTCAATATTACGGAAATACACTTTCTCACCTTGAGTTATGAGAAATTGGATAGCTCTTTACTATATATACTATAGTACCCCCTGTGATATATATTGCGATATGGAAAAAATCTTTGTCCATCACAGCCGAAACTCATGTTAAATTCCCAGCACTGGAGAAGGATGGTATTACGGGTCATGAGAATACTTCCCTCTCTCAGTTTCTTCTTCCTCTTTACTGTAAGAGGGGGGCATGGTTGATGTTCGACAACCAAGATAGGTTGAAATCACAATTAATCTGATTTGAAGTTAAAACACATACTCCTTCTTTGTTCAACTCTCGTCTTTTATCTGGACCCTGAGTCCGTCTACTTCCGCCCCATGGGACCTTATTTCTGAAAAAGTATGCATTGAAGTCAATGGAGAGAGAAAGATTATCTTTCGATCCCGTTTGAATTGTGCCACGAATTACACATATGATGTTTGTCAATCTTAAATAATAATTTCCATGTCAAAAAAGTCACAGTTTGTCGTAAAACTGTTGAAATATAAGACTATGAAGAATACACAACTAGAAAGACTACAAATCCCGGTCCTGCATGCTGGCTCTTACGAACCGACTAACTCCCCTTGTGTGTATGTACAGCTCTCAACATGCCCAGACTTGGAGTGATTTTCACCTCTTTTAATACTTTCCGCCTCATTCTGAAAGAAAGAAGTGAAATGTGCCAACGTGAGGGCCGTCTTGGTGTGTGGTGCGAGAAGGGAGAGGTAGTTCATTGAGCGTTTCACACAAACAAATGTGTTACTTCACATTTTTACAACTGGCAAAATTATCTTTTAAATTCACAAACATCATATGTGTAATTCGTGGCACAATTCAAACGGGATCGAAAGATAATCTTTCTCTCTCCATTGACTTCAATACATATTTTTTCCGAAATAAGCTCCCATGGAGGTCCCCCGGAAGGGGAGGGACTTGGCCTCGCTATAGGAATGAACCAGGCCCCTCCTCCCACGCTGTATCCAGTTCTTATTATACATCCATGGTTTGAATTGAAACATACAATATTCATCTATTGAACAAAACCCAGAGAACGTTCCATCAGTCGGTGTTTAAAGAATTTCCCTCAATGTCCTGCCTTGGAGAAATTATCCTTTTACTATTAACTAGGAGCAACCTAGTAGAGAAAGTATGACAGATGTGACCAGATAATATAAAGCTTATTGTAAACCAGCTTTGTAACTGAGCGTTAAATCCTTTCAAGAGATTTTCATGTGCTTTACATAATTTAGATTTTTAGCATTTATGTATATTATTTTGACTTTGTATTTATTAAAATGTTTTGGAGGGTTCAGTGGCTGTATATATTTTTGTATATATTTTGTTGGGAAAAATAACAATATATGTATTTGTCTAAAGAAATAAGAAGAAATCACACATTATTTACCGACATGCAGAACATGTGGGTAAGCTGTAGAGCGTGTTGGTGTAACAACAGCAGTTCACTGTGACCTGACCTGCTCACAGAGTGCATATGTTGTATTTGAAAGAAAGCATTAACCTCTTTATCCGTGTACAGAGCAATTTGTTTGCTTTCCCGCAGGTTAACATACATGACCTCTCTGTAATCCTGCATGTTCAGAGCAGAGGAGACTCTCTGAATCTCAGCCATGTCAGATTAACTCTGGTACACATGCAAGTCCTGAGATAAGCTACACAAGCAAGTAATGAAACGGATACATTTAAATAAATAAATAAAAAATCATTTATTAAATACCAGCGTGCTTTATTAACGCTGACAGTGTTGTTTATCCCCTCAGAAGAGTCTTTGATGTTTCCTAATAAGGCTTCTGGCTCACTATAATGCCCATGACACCTGAACAAGTGTCTGTGATTTAAATTACGGATACAAGCGGCCGAGATGGGTTTTCTCCGCAGGGTGGCTGGCGTCTCCCTTAGGGATACGGTGAGAAGTTCAGTCATCCGGGAGGGACTCGGAGTTGAACCGCTCCTCCTTCGCGTCGAAAAGGAGCCAGTTGAGGTGGTTCGGGCACCTAGTAAGGATGCCACCTGGGCGCCTCTCTAGGGAGGTGTTCCAGGCACGTCCAGCTGGGAAGAGACCGAGGGGTAGACCTAGGACCAGGTGGAGGGATTATATCTCTTCGCTGGCCTGGGAGCGCCTTGGGATCCCCCCAGTCAGAGCTGGTTGATGTGGCCAGGGAAAGGAACGTTTGGGGCTCTCTGCTGGAACTGCTACCTCCGCGACCCGACCACGGATAAGCGGGAGAAGATGGATGGATGGATTTAAATTAAATCGCCAAAAGTGCTGCTTAAGTGTGGTGGAAGTGTGTACGTGTGATTGTTTACTCGTCATGTTGTAAGAAGCTGACAGCCAGCAGCATCATGCGGAGGTCAGTCTGAGTTTACGGAGTCTGCCAGGCCCAATTTCCTCGTGTGTGTTTGAGCGGGGTGTGGGAGGATGACTGATGATTCCTCGGTTCATTTGTAGTTCTCCCTCTCTATCTGCGACTCTCTTTCTCATGTGTTCTGCTTTATACTTTGTTTTTAAGAAGTGATCTGTATTTGGCACAGTGAGCACATCTCTCATTACTGATGCATTTCATCACAGCAGTTACGCGTCCGCTTGTAGGGCAAGACGATAACAAAGAAAACATCTCAACATTAAAGAGATTTGGGTTGCAATAAATGAGGATTGCATTATTGTTACATCCTCTGGTTTTCTGCATTTTAAAGATACTGTTTTGTCAGATAATAAGCAAAGATGCTCATCAACATTTCACAAAACACAAGTGGATGCGTGTTTTATTCAGTTTGTGACAAAAAAACTAAAATATTCGGTTTACAAACGCAAAGAACCAAGAATTCTAGTAGACATTCACATTTGATAAGCCTTAACCAGTCTCCTCTTGTAATTTTTGCTTAAAATAAATAATCTGTTAATAATAATTCTTGATACACTTTCTAGGAATTGACTGAACAATAATTAAACTAAGTGTTGTTCGGTGTGTATCATGGCCTGCACATACACTGTTTGTTTTTCCAATATACCATATAATAAGTGTAAGGAAACCAGAAATGACGGTGTAACCGTATGAAGATTGTGTTACATTACTAAGATGTATTTCGAAATGTAATACAATCGTAAAGGAGTTGATATTTAATACTCAAAAACAAAGATGAACATTTAGGCTTGTATTTTACCAACTTTAAACATTCCTCACTCAACTCAGATTAAGTGAATTGTCTCCATCTCTGCTGCAATCTGTGATTATTTGTCCTCATTGTGTTTCTCTTTGTGTCTCCAGCCCTGACGACGTCGGCAGCTGCTGGTACATCCTGCTGTCCGGCTCCGTCTTCATCAAGGAGTCCATGTTCCTGCCCAGAAGCAGGTAGGAGCAATCGGCCATTTTGGCTCAGGGTCGTTTGTGTTGATCTTGGCACAATCATGAGAGAAACATCTGTTTTTAAAACCAATTTAGAGCATTCTCACAGGGAGAAAAGGAGCTAATCCTAGACTGCCGAGAGAGAGCTAATTGAAATGTTTACTATCTCAAATAAGTTGTTTTTCCCCTCTTATCACCATGCTCTTATCCAGAGGAGTAAACAGGAGTGTTTCCTTTTCAAATTGGCTTTTAAAACATTGTTTGAAGAGTTCAAGTAACAAATGGCACTCCTGCTTGTTGTTGAAATTCTCAGAAGTGTAAAGCCCCGGCCACACGAGGACGATAACGGTCGTATCCGCTACAGTTCTCTATCAGATAGACGCTTCGGCCACACGAGGCCGACATGGAGACGCAGAAAACGATAACGGGTCCCTAGGTGGGTAGATCTGCGAACGAAACGCTCTGGGGGGGCAAACGGCTCTGTGTCTACGCCTATACGATCATGTCCTGATAACGATGACACAATAGCCCCGCCTCTCCCACGTCTCCTGCTCAGAGATCAGCTGCTGGGCTCTTTTGACCGGCACTTTTCTAATTTTGTCCCGAAGAGTTAAACTTTAACGGACATGTTTACCGGCGAAAAGAAATCTAACTGAAACTGCCGCACGGTCCCCTCGTCCCTTGGAAGAGGCGGAGGGGGAGGGAGAAAAAGAGCCAGAGAGTCCACAGCGGAGAATAAACAGAAGGGCAACCATGCGCGGGAAGTCTTCTTCGCTGCTTTTGTGGCAGGAGTACAGCGCCACTTACAGGCCTGGCATATATACTACAGCGTCTCCAGCGCTTTCGAGCGGTCTCGTGTGAACGGACACGTTTCTGGTGCCTGTTGCGTGTGGACGGAAGACTTTTTTGATAGCGATTGCGGTCCGTTTGCGTTATCGTGTGGACGGGGCTTTAATCTGATAACTCATTTTTTATCAGAAGAAGAGAAGGTGAACGCTGCTGCCAACTATATTGATGATTGTGCAACTTTTATTTTGGAAAAGTAACATTTATATATATATATTTCATGCAGCCAATATTTTCACCGGATTTCATTTTTGCACAACTGATATCCCACTCCCATAAGTCTAGTTGCTTATCTCAGGTAAGAAAAGACATCGGGATAATGTCTTACATTTTTTGAAAGGCACCAGAAATAGTTTCGGCTTTCACAGGAGCATAAATACTCTCTTTGCCTACAAAGGGAAAACTCCTGAACTAGAGGACATAAAGGAAGAAGCATACAACACACACTTAAGTAACAAAGAGTTGCAGCAGGGAAACAGCCACTTCTAAACCAAATACCTGCAATTGTAGAAAACAAAGCCGTCTCTCTTGCATGTGTGAAAGCATACAGTCACACATCTCACATTACAAGCTCCTCTGCTGACCTGCTGCACACATCCACACACATCTCTCCTATTGAGCAGATGTATTCATGAAAATAAAATAAGTAAAAATATCATTACATTCACTGCAAACTTGTTAAAAGAGAGCTTAGATACCGTATAAAGTAAACAGCAAAGCAAATGCTCAGCTCCCCGGGAAAGTCATTAGCGAAAAGAGGAAATAACCCGAGGAAAAGCAAAACATCCTGTTAGCAAACTTCTGTAAGAAATATGTTCCAATTAAGCTTAGACATGTTACATCGGAACACATTTACTACTATAAAAATACATTTTACCAACACTTTAGAAAGCGTCAAGAAATTATAACACCAGAAGTTTTTACCTGAATCTTTCAATTAAAAGTCTTTGAGTATTTATAAGCAGTATATAAAGATCTAATAATGAACTTATAACACCGTTTAACGTAGTTGTAAGTAGATATAAAAGTGTCCGCCTGTGGGCAAGTGTAGGCTGGTTAAAAAACGGATTATCCATTATAGAGGAAATGTATAGTCAAATATATTTTCATGTGACAAGCTATAATTGCAACTACTGTACATAAACAATGATTCAAATACTTCAAAATACCGTTTTAGTTGCATACAATTATATGTAAGTGTGATATTGATTCTATATGCTGAACAAAGGGGCTTAAAGTAAACAATGTGTATGGTCGAGGCAACCCGCAGTGACTTTGATTGTTTTGTTATCATTATTAAAGGGAACTTTTATTCTTATTTTATCTATAGTCACTCTAAACATCATGATTTACTTATATTTACATCCCCTTTAAAAAAAAAGAAAAAGGTGGGTTTGTCAAGAAACACATGATTGACTGAAACACGGTCCTCTCCCATCATGCATATTAATGACCCACGACACCTTTTAGAGGACTTAAGATGCATGTGGTCCTCTCGATCTCTCAGCAGTGATCAACACGTCCAGAGCCAATACCCAAATGTTAAAAAGCTGTGATTTCACAAGCGGATCTGTTACATGAACCATCGCTGTGGGCGTCTTGAATACAATGATCTCTTCATCCATTAGTATTGTCTTGCATAACACACACCTACGGGCCACTCGGGCCGGCACTTTAGCGCTCGGAGCAGATCTGTGCGGGGGGGTCGGCCGCGGTCATTCTCCGGATTCACACGAACGTGGGCGGCATTCAAAATGAAAAGCCTTGATCGGAAATGTGCCACAAAGCGGCTCCTCTCTTAAATATAACCTTTTCAGTTCTGCCAAGGTGAGAATGTGTGTGGGATGGCGGGGATTTGCAGGTATTGGCAGATTAAAGCTAATGCCTGGCCGCAGTCACAGGGGACATAGAGAGGGCTCTGAAAATGTTTACTAAGCATATGTTGCAAGGCCCTGCTGCATGAGACCATACTGTATGCTTTATAATTAGCTCACTTTTTCTAGAGTGGTGCAAACTGCACTGCACAAGACTGTCCTGTGTATGTCCACTGCATGGAATTAAACACATGATGCACGAAATGTACATTGAGAGTGATATTAGCAAAATCCTCAATATAAAGCAGGATAACTTTGCATAGCAAAACAAGATGGAAACTGATTGAAGACATGTATATCAGTTTGAAGCCGTGCTGGAGAAAGTATTCAGATATTTTATTTAAGTAAAAGTACTAATAATATACTGTCAAAATACTATCCTGCATTGATTTTACAGTAACTAAAGCTGTAAAATAAATGTAGTGAAGTTTAAAGTACATTATTTCCCTTAGAACATTACAATTAAAATCCCACAGGTACATATGTGCTTGGATAAGTAAGTAAATGTACTTAGTTACTTCCCACCAGAAGTTAGAAGTCTATTTAACCTTTATTTGAATGTATTCACTCAGGCTGCACTGTATGTACATTTTGTGACCGCCTCGTGAACTTTTGAATTTGTCATGACCTCTTGTGATGATGTGCATATCGACCTTCCTCTCTCAGAAGCAGAGGTGGAAGTAACATGGTGTTGTTTTAGCAGGATGCAGGATGTTTGGTGGGGCGTACAATGTTGACATCCCGTATCCAACATTCATCAAAACGTTCCTTTAATCGCGACTGTGCTCTTTTCGTAACCTTGTAATGAACGGTGATTCTGATGATTGAACACATGATTCTTACATGATTTTTTTTCTTCCAATCTCTACAAAATACATCCTAACCAAATAATTAATATTTTAATGCACCTAACCATCGTGGAATATGTCAACACCACACAGCTTGCAAATTTAAAGACTCATTAAAACTCACAGTCTTGAAGGGTTCTATCATCAAACACATATTTAAGTAGGTCTTCATAATATGACCCGATAGGTCCACGTTACTATACATCTACACTAAATCAAAGATGGAGCCATCAAGAGGGCAATTTTTTTAAGTCTCAGCCCCAGAGAAAAAAGCAACATCTACTGCATAGCCCTCGTGATGAAAATACATTTTTTACCATTCAAAAGGACACATTCTGAATAAATGTTCAAGGTCTTCTGCATTGTAATCTCACTCAGCATTACAATCACTCAATAATGAACAGTGGTTGTATGACTGTTTTCCAAACACCAGTGCTCAACACTTTTTTTTGAAAGTGTAGCACAATGCATTCAATTTAACTGGAAGCCATGTGAAGTCACGGCAGGAGGCATATCTGTCACACTTCTGCTCCAACAGGTGTGCCATTGTTTTCACAGAAGTGACATTTTTGAATATTGACTGGTTTATTACACGTTGAGACTTTTCCAACATTCGGAGCCTTCACTATTGTATCATCTCAAAACTACCAGACGTGTCTTTCAGTTTTATTTTTCAACATTTCCTTCCTTCATACTTGAAATATTTTTCTGCCAATCTTTTATAATGGCCATAGCGACAAAGATAGCGAGGACAAAATGGCTGGAGGCGGAAATTGGTTGTGACACGAGGAACATGAATGGAGTCCAGCGGGACTTCCTGAAGCTTTTAAAGATGTGCTGGAATTGGGTTTCAGACAGGCCCTACCCAGAAATGGCTGCTCATATCGGCTCTGGCAACACGGTCGAAAACCTGATACGCCACCACCGTTCACTCAGTGCTCCTCTCTCGCTCTGCTTGCTTCCGCTCGGAGGTCGCTGTAGTGAGATGTGATCCAGGGGAAGAGGAGTGACTCAGCGTGAAATCAAATACAACCCACATAAATACATCTTAGTAAAGCGTGTGACACAGATTTAAAGCATGTATAAACACGTGCTGTGTCAAACAAGTGATTAAAGGAAATCTGTCAATCACACCAGGGTCAGGCTACATGATAATGAATCCTTATTGAGTATTGTTGGACTCGAGCCAATCGCTGCCCGCCATATTTCGTTGCTCACACCAGTGAAGCATCCAGAAGCACATGTACTGTTCCACCCTGCAGCATCGACAACAAATGCTTATGTACGTGATAACCGTTTTATGAACGAAGCTTGAATCATTCATAGTCATTTTTGATTGAAGGTAGCTTGTGTCTTTTGCATACTATTTGTGCTTTGTATACATTCAAATGTGTGCACAGGGTGACGCAAGAAGCCGTATGATTGATTTGGTCTGCTTTCTGTGCGATGAAGTTAACATGACTCTTTAACTTGACCATGTTTTACAGTTGAAAGAACACACTGTGCTCCTGTTGGCATATGTCACAGAAAATGAGGCTGCTTAACTAGGTAAGATGCAGCAAAAAGAAATCTGACACGTAAGTCAAGATATATGTTGTTGCATAAACTCCCACTCGAGGGAACTTTGGGATTATAGCCTTTGCAGACCATTAACATGCACACAAACCTATAACACACACTACAGGAAAGTTAAAACCCCAACATGTATAATAAGGCCTCTCAAGGTTCAAGGTTATTTATTGTCAAACTAACATAGCTACTAGAATAATTATGTCGTTGAAAATCTTAGGTCACAGGCTTCTCCAACAATGCAACACAATAATACAGATAAGCAGACAATATTAACCAATATTAAAATATACTATATTAAAAGTAATACAAAAAGAAACATGTTTTTTCTTTAAAAATAAGTGGAATAGTGCAATACGAGTCTATATACAAGTTATTGGAATGATATATTAGATAATAGATACATAATTACTAAGTAGCTAATGTTTAAGTTGATTTAAAATAAGTGTGGTTTTCTGCATTTAAAATGTGTCAACATTTGTGTATGAGTAAGTCATTTGTTATTATAAAAAAAAAAATCTATATATCTATGATGAGATGTGTTGATGCTGCAACTCTAGTTCTCTGCAACTTTTTGCCATTTTTTAATCAATTGGACTGAACCGTGTTTTGTTAAAGCATGTGAGTAGTAGCGACTCGGCCACATAAATGTGAATGGATCATTATTAACCACACTGTAATGAACATGTTGAAATATTTTTTGCGGAAGTTTCAACATCCCACAGAGTGGAACTCGTTACTTCCACAATGATACACTTTATTAACCTCAGTCAGTTTTTAACTTCCCCTCCTCCCTCCTCCCTCCTCCCTCCTCCCTCCTCCCTGCTGCTGCCTACATTCATTATCACTATCAGCTGCTGCTGTCAGGACTGAACCTCCGGTCATTCTCCGAACAGTTTCCTGATAACCCGCCTTATATTGGCTACCCAGAACCACAACTCTTAACTGAATCAGCTCAGATCGGCAGCCGGGGTTCAAGTTAGCCGAGGAATGTCGCCCTCATCGTTTTAGTTTGTGTGAACTGCTGGGAGAAAGGTCAGTAAAGCATCAAATCATGTGTTGACAGCCTGCAGCAGCCCAGAGAGACTCATCTGTGTGACTGTAGATGACAAAGTGATCCTGCTATAATTTATTCTGTAATCACGCAAACACAGATCTCACTCTTCTCTTTTCAGTATTTCTCATACACTGTGTGCTCTGTGGAAGCTGACAGACGATAACAGACTTGATTTTCACTCCTTAAATGGATAAAATAACATTGCTTTCACTTATTTCAGGTTATTTTTACTCCTCACAATATAAAAACAGAACTTCCTATAACTGCAAACGTTGGTTTGTTTTGCTTCTCAGACAGAAAAAACAAAGAGGTTATGAAATATGTCTATAATCACGTTTCAAAACTGATTGTGTGACGCAGGCCATGATAATTGTTTTCCTCTTTTGAGATTTAAAAATAGCTTGTTGTTGTCAACAATGACTCACATGGGTGCTGGTACCAGAGTAATAAGGCCATTGACACATTTCACTGGCTTACTCTGTAAAACCAATCAATGGTACTGACATCAAATTATAAGCAATAGGCTCCTTTAAAGAGAGGTCAGAGGTCAGTTTTGTTATGAGCTTTTCTCATGTACAACTTATAATGTCTTCTGTTTTGTTTGTGAGTTGTCATGGTTTTTATTTTATTATAGAAATTCTGCAATTTATAAATTGGGGCCAATTAGTTTGAAAGCATTTCAAGTATTTGACAGAGCTGTTCAATTAAGCTATCAAGTTGCATTGTGGGAATTGTAGGATCCAGGATTGTTGGAGCTAATTAAAGAATAGAAGTCAGAAGTCTGTTGTGGCCGTTTTGCTTCCCACCGCTTTTATAGAAAGTTTGAACATAAGTGAAACACAATTATGTTCAATCAACAACTCTTCAATTAGCGTTTGGGAAGAGTTTCCTTCGTAATGTTTATTTAAGTTAAGAAATGTAAAGCCTAATCCCTCTTCCTGGATGCCGCCTACTCATTGCATCCTGTGAGCTGTGTTTTGAGCTTCCACAATCAAACTATGATCAATCATCTAAAAATGTATGAAGTTGCCTTTAAACTCTGTAAGAACAAGGTAGCTAGATGGCCTCCAAATCTGAAAGAGATCTATGGGAACTATTTTTAGATTTTCTTTTTACCTTCGACATGCGTGACTTTTTAATTGAAAAGTATGCTGATATTTTTATTTTGTGTGAACGATCAGCTGGACTTGTCTTCTTTAAGTTACAAAAAAATGACTCATTAATTATAAATACATTTCAGTGGATTCAAAAATGACAAACTTAATTTATTTCTTCAGAAGTCATGAGTACATATGTTCATGACTCACTTTGAAAGGAGGACATGTGCTTTCAACCCCTCCAAAAAACACAAACACACACACACACACACACACACACACACACACACACACACACACA
>CALSBZ010045308.1:78362-91358 GCA_943591055.1 Gobionotothen gibberifrons | reverse complement strand
CACACACACACACACACACACACACACACACACACACACACACACACCTCTAGCAGAAAGTGAGTCGTACGCTGGAATGCGTGCTGTAGTCGACGCACTACATTGCACAGAGAGAGCAAGAGGGGAGAGAGAAAGGGGGCAGAGCCTTTGGGCTGAAGCTGATCCACACACACACTTTCTGAGCCACACACTCCCGTTCTCAGTCAGCAACACTCGGGTGTGCGCAGGACGATATGCCGCAGTCGCAGCAAAGTGTCTAGACCATGCTCACTGTGGACTAACAGCGGGGGGGATATTTGGGAAGAAAGGATCTTATCTGTTGGCGGTGTCACTCCGGGAGCAGTTTGGAGAGTCGGGGGTGAGGGTCCAGACTTTACTCCTCCTGTGTTTTTGGCTGCAATTAAAAAAATCTGTCTCGTCTCCGAGACGGGAGCTGGTTGCAGTAAAAGCTTCACGGCGGGAATGCGAAACACGACTTTGATGTTATTTTGGATCTTGTCGGTGTGCAGCGTGTGCCGCCAATAAAAGGGGTGTGTGCTCTTTGAAAACAAAACCAAAATAGAGCTCCTGCTGTGGGGAGAATGTGCGAGAAATGCTTTATAGAGGCAGGTGGAGCTGATTGATTGATACGTGTTGGAAAAGTTTTGAGCCTAGTCACTCTCTCTCTTTAAAACTCTGCTTCAGTGCCCTTCTCTCTTTGCCGGTAAGATGCCAGTGAAGTTGTATTTTGGGAAGCTAAAGTCAGGAGTCATTCGCACATTCTTGGCATCGGTGTCAGCTTCTATTTCAGAAGTGTTGGGGCAAAGGTTCAGGGTGTGAGTGTGTGATATGAGCAGCCACGCCGTTACTCCGAGGAATTCTGTTTATGTTTCTGAGGTGGGTGGATGGTCAGCTGCAGCTCAGAGGGCATGTTGGTAAACCCTTCAATCCTGGACGCTGTTTTCATTGAGACATCCTCTCTCTTCTGCCATGACCTCCGCTTCCCTCGCTCTCTGAGCCGGGTCTAATCTCTTGCATAACCGCAGAGTTTAATCTTTGTCCTTCTTAAGGATCTGGTGGGTTAAAAAAGCCCGTGTGCCCTCTCACCACTTACTCAGTTAAACGGATTAACAGAGTACGGAGCCTCCTTCCCGCCACCCTCCTCCTCCAGCTCAGACCAGGGGTACAGATTAGGGTTTTTACGCACTGGTCCAGAGTGGATCTGAGGCTTTGGCGGGGGGGGGGGGGGGGGGGGGGGGGGCTCGCAGAGTGAAAGGCTGGTGATGCATGTGGAATGACATTCCACACGCCCCGGCCTTGTTGTGTAACGGGAGGGGAATGCAAGGCCGCTGAGGCAGGGGAGACGTCAGTCAGTCAGTCCACTGAGACAGAGCTTCAGGGTGTCATTTTAAAATGAGATGCTGGCAGCCTGTCTGAAACCAGCTCATGCACATTGTCTGATACGGATACAGCACATATGCAAAGGGTAGTGATAGGGCTGAGCAATATGGAGAAACATCGAATACCCCAATGTATTTACACAACTACCTTGACGTAATTTACCTCATCATTACTGTTTTATTATTTGCCTTTACCAACTCAGCCATTATGTCCACATTACTCACTATCTCATTGTTTAATACGCTACAATATTGATAACACATTACTGCATTGTAGCCTTTAAAAGAGAGCACTTTAGTATACTATCTGGCTACTAACTTGTTAAACGGCTTATATGAAATGATCTATGCAAATAGGAATGGGATAGGACAATATAAGATTTAATTGTAATTAACTTGTGTAAGTGAATCAGTTTATTTTTCACTAAAAAGGGATTATCACTAACAACAATGATCGTGGCATGCTACCATTTAAGGAGATTTAAGCATATTTGGATTATTGGGATGATGTTGTGAACCAACTGTTACTTTAGGCCAGGACACTTGTGATATAACATGTTCATATTATACTATGCCTCCAAAGGAAGTGTAATTGATAGAAAGTAATGTTAGTTGCAACACCAATTCAGGCTCTCAAAGAATACATTCCTGCAAATATATTTTTCTAATGCCGACAGAAAAAATGTTGTTTGAGTAACAGGTGCTAGCCCACCCCATTGCATTATGGTCAACACCACCCTTTAAAGGGAGAGTTTCATCCCCCTTATGGTATGGGAAAGTTGTCTGTTTCATGTCATAAAGTCACAATTTGAATATGTTTCCCAGTCATGATTATCACTTGGATGTTTTCAATGTTATTTAAAAGTCAGACACTGATCATTAAGGAAACTCCAATTTGACTTTAACGTGGCTTTTCGCAGTAGTATCATATAACATACTTCTTAAAATGCAAACGTAGTCATTTAAAATGTGTCTTGTTTCTTTTTTGATGAGGAATTTTAGGGTTTTACTCTCAAGATATGCTACAACGTTATGTATTTATGTACCTTATGTTGTCTGTTGTATTTGTATTTGTCAATTCCCATTGAAGTGACAACAAAGTTAAGTATCGTGAAGATTTTTCATATACAAAAATATGCAGTTAAACCAGCACATAAAACAGCATTGTTGTGTAGAGAGTATGATAGCGATAATGTTTGCTCAGTGCTGTTCTCTGTTATAAATGAGTTACATACCTGTTCAGCCATCTGGCACATTTCCTATCTTTGGCTTATCTGGTTTTGTAAGTATGTCAGCCAGCACACACTCTAGTTCTCAGGGGAAAAACGCACAAACTTCATATCAAACTTGTGAACCAGAATTCCTAAGCGCTGAATTATAAATAGCGAGAAAATCGTGCACACACACTTTGGCATCATAAGTAGAGCTAATGAAAATTCAATATTTGCTTTAGGTCAAAAAAGATCCCCATCCAACCAAGCATTTAGTAGAATAATCAAATGTTTATTTTCATATTAATGTCTGATACCAATTCACCCACACAGCAGATCTACTTGATATTTGTTCAGCACTAATCATAGAGCAGTGGAGTCTTTCATCTCCAAACAAGACACGTTTGTGTGAGAAAAGCCTCCCGCCCCCTCACTCTCCACTTCCATAATCCCTTCTTTAATATCTCACGTTGCCACTGGCATTCACCTCCTTCAAAATGGAGGGTCGGATTACTGATGTCAGGAATGTAATGCAGGGACGTGATTGAACATGTCACTTTGGTGTTTGCATTTAGTGGCCTAACGTGTTTGGTGACGCGTAATGGGGTGCCATCACTCCTCGCTTCACCAAAGCAGAGCGAGCCAAGGGAGGCTCAACGGGATCCAAAGCTGGTACCGACTCAAAAAGGTCTGTGAAAGCAGATCAAACGCTCTCCATCCTGTGAAGCCGCTGCCCAGCTGACAAATCATCTTCACAGTTGCAAAAGAATTACAACGTTTGTCTTCTTATGAGAGAAAATACTGAGTAAGCTCTGCATGCTGAAGCGATGTTTTGGCCCTGTGGTGGGATTCAGGCTTGTGTGTATGTCGGGGATACGAGTTGAAAAGCATTACACTGAAGCTCAGGCAAAGCAAACAGCAGCCATCAGCATTAACCTCATAACTGCCCGTATGCACTGAGCTCTCTTTGTCCTGTCACTAGAGTATAGTCTTTGATAGAGTTTATGCTTCTCAGCAGCAATTATCGTGTGGACTCTTCTGACAAACAGGCATCAGAAAGTTGACAAATTAGTCAAGTAGAATTGCAGCCCTGGCAGAGAAACAACAGAAAGGCTGACAAAAGAGAAAAAAACAACCAACAACCCAACAAAGGCTTCACTGTGAAGGGAGGCAGAAAGAGAAAAGCAGAGCAAGCTAAACACCACTTTTTAGAAAATAAAAGGGTCCGCAATAATAATTGTAACTCTCAGTCAAAGTAGCAGGTGGAGTATCGGCATTTCTTTGCAGTTGGCTGGTGTTAATATACCAGTCCGACCACGCTGAACCCCCAACATGTAGCCACAAGCCCGGCCTCCACAGTATTTACACCACGTTGCGCTTGAGGTCTGAACATGTCGGTGTGATTGATGAGAGCTGCCACCTTCACAACCTCCATGCAGGTTGCACAAAAGGTCCTGACACACAAAGCCGATTTTTGGCGTCGATAGGTGTCTATAAGTGTCTGGCCGTCGATAAGCATCTTGTCGCCCTACTCAGATTGGTGTGTCTTGGTGTGTCCCGCCCCGTCGTGTATTTTCGGCCGTGCCGACACCTTCCGCCGCCGATTCAACATCAATCGGGAGGCTGTCGGCAAAATAAATCACTCTGATTGGCTGTTCAGCTTAGCGAATCAGTGCATGAGAAGCGAAACGGAAGTGAGGGACCCAAACAAACTATTAAGAAGACAAATCTGAGATTTCATTTAACTCCAGCTCTCGACACAGGTTCGGGAAAGCCCCATGAGCTTCTCGCTGTAGAGTGAAAATGGAACCCAGACGCTATTTGTTGTTTGTATGTATCACGCAGTCTGTTCTTCTTCTCTTGGTGTATCACGCAGTCTGCCTTCCGGTTGCCTCTTTTGAATGACGAATACACACTACCGCCACCTGCTGGTAAGGAGAGTTATTGCCACTCACGCATGCGCAGTTCGCACGTGCTACTTGGCCGTCGGCTGAAGTCTTTGCGGTGTGTTCCAGTGCGACTGTTGGCCTAGACGCAGGAGACGTGAGGAGACACAACGGTCGTGTTCCGTCGGGACGTGTTCTTTGGTGTCAGTTTGGTGTGTAGGCCATACTTATATACTCACTGCCCACTCCACTGTTAGCACGGAGAACTTTTCACAAGCACTTTTTAGCCACACAGTGAGATCTGCTTCTAACAGACAGAAAGCAAGCAAGTTACTGCAATAGATTATTCTAAAAATGAGGATTACAATTTTGTATTATTAATTATCAAATGCTTATTTACTAAATTATTTGTCTTTTAAAGGTCAAATATAAGCAAAAACACCTGTGACAACTTGTCAGAGCACAACATGACATCCACAAATTGCATTAAATAGTTGCACGCCAAATTAGAAAATGTAACAAAATAAGAAAAGGTTAATTAAACAAAGACTTAAAATAATTATTAAATAAAACTCAATATAAATTCATTATAACGTGGATAAAAACACATTTCCAAAGCTTCAACCAACAACATTTGTTTAATAATTAATCAATTTGTTATTTTCAATTAGTTGATAAGCTATTTGATGAAAATGAAAATGTTGTATAATGTTCCCAGAGGCTATTGTTGCATTCCTTGTTCCATTGCATGTGTTAAATGCTTACAGCTGTAAAACACTATAAATAAATTAACATTTCTAAGCCTCCAGGCCACTTTCAATGTTCATCTTAAAGATAAATGTCTCACTCGCTGCTGGTGACTCTAAATAAAAAAACGAAAAAGCTTGACAGCTGTCTGTTCCTATTTGAGTCACTTGAGTTTATCTTTTAAAATGATCAGCAAACCACTGAATTGTGGGTCATATTCTGAACCAAAGATGGTAAATATAACAAACAAGGAAGTCCTTGTGTGTGTGTGCATGGAGAAGGCTGCTGGACAAAGGCTGCGTTCTTCACCAAACCCACACGTTGGATCTCCTCTTGCTCAGAGTTTCCATGGCTGCTGCCCTTCTTTGAGACATTTTGGTCTCCGTTGCTTTTAATACTCCCCGGCTTCCCTCTCCTTCATTAGAAGAGATTTGTACTGTCAAAACGGTGACGTCATGAGAGTGGACTTTTCCAGAGGCGGTGTGTTTCCCTTCACGTGGGAGTGGTCTCGCTGAAAGGAGGAACTGTCCATTCAATGTGGCTCTGTTATCCCGAAATCCCTGCTACACATTTAAAATGTCATGCAGAGACTCACCTATAGACAGCAAAGGATCTGTGTGTGCCTATTTAGATTCAAACTCTAAAGAAACATACATTGACTGAGTGTAAGTCATATTGAACTGCTCCGCTCTTAACTGACATTGATGTCTTAATTCATGTTTTTCTAATCATCTTTTTCATTTATTTTTCCCCTTCAGTTTTGGGAAGCGATCAGCAGGCAGCCTGCGACGTGGATGTGAGTGCATCGTCCTGGAACCCTCAGAGATGATTGTGGTGAGTCCCATTATTCACGCTTTTAGCACCTAAGTGTCAAAAACGCTTAATAGAACAGTCATTTTTATTTGTATCCAGGCTTTTCACACCCAAATGATAATTATCTATCATTTTATAAACCACATCCAAACACCTCTTTCATATTTTTGAAAGCAAAGTGTTCCTTGCTGCCTTTACAAAGTCATCTGGAACTTTATATTCAAAGAAGTACATTGCATTAACCTGTCATCTAAAACCCTTATTCTGGCTTTAATGTAAACCAGCAGTCGTCTCTGATGTTATCACACTGAATAATTATTGATTGTGAATTCCTTCTTGTGTTAAGAATGAGCTGTGCCCATGTGAATCATTGTCCTGAGATGTTCTGTACAAAGTGCCTCCTATTGACATTTCATCGCAGCCTTAAAGCACAGCTGAATTTAACTGCCTTTGATGGAGACCAGCTCCGGCGCTGACCCAGTTTTATGGCGAATCAAATGTTGGCTCACATTGGAAGTTGTCTAGAACAAATCATTCCCGTCTCAATCATCTGTTCAGCAGAACAGTCTTGAGGCCGGCACATCACGACAGATGCAGCTCTGATGAGGAGTTGGTGCTTAAGGGCAGCGGCACGCTACAGACAAAATCATCTTTGTGCAAATTCAAAACAGCTGTTGTGCTGCGAGAAAATGAATCTAAAGTATACTAACTGTTTATAAGATGACACACTAAGTCAGATGGTGAAACAGTTACAAAATGCAGGCTAGCGAAGTTTCCCTTTTTTCATCAGAAAGCCTTCTTTAGTTATTTTAGCTTGCTTTTAATGCAGAATACTTCTGGTATTTTTCCCTGTGAGAAGATCATGTCACTTGGTAGGAAGGATTTTCAAATCCCAGGGACACATAGAACTGAAATGTAAAGATAATTTTCCCCATCAATCAATGCATTGGATATATTCTCCCCCTTTCAACACTGTCACGTAAATAAGGCACTGGTTGCCTCAAAAAATCTGTGAAAAAAAGTCATAAAATAGAGAAAATGTCCATCCCAATTTGCTAAAGCCTGTTTAGTTCAAACAATAATATATGTTATTTGTTAGACGCTTTTATCCAAAGCGACTTACATACTCAATACTGTGGACAATCTCCACAGGAGCCATTTGGGGTGAAGTGTCTCAGGGACACAATGACATGCTGACTGCAGTGGGGTTTGAACCTGTGCTCCCCTGATCTGAACACCAACGCACAACCCACTGCACCACAGCCTCCCCAAACAACAGTAAAAACACCTAGAAATATTTAGTTTGAAATCACATGGACAGCTAAAAGCAGCCAATCTTCAGAACAAAGAAGCTACATTCAGATATATGATTATTGATCAAGTATAGCATATTGTTTTTCTTCTAATCAACTAAATGATTAAGCACCTAATAGTTATATCATCAGTGAAATGCTTGTCCTATCTAACCTTTATACTATTTCAAATCATCCTCTTCCAAACTGAATGGTTGAGAATGATTCTCACAAATACACAGTACAAGCAGAATAAATATCATCTATTTGTGAACACTTTCAATTATCATAACTTAAACACATCCGATCCATCTTGAAAGAGGAACATAGAGGGATAACATAATGCCTATGTTGTTGCATACAAGGTGTGTTGAGGGGGCAGTGATCAAAGCTGTGCAAATGTTTTGACTACTTAAGCCAGAAAAACAACGCTGGTACATTCAGTTAATTCGTGACATGCATCTTACGGCCCGTCCACACAGCGGCGTGCGTTGAAAGCTTCAACATTCACTTTGAATGGGGTGACGTCACTTTTCGCCGAACTGCATTGTGGGAAGCGACGCGGAGCGTTGCTGGCGTGGCTCGCTGCAAAAGTTGAGTAATGTTCAACTTTTGACGCCTCGGCAGAAGCGTCAGCCAATCGAATCATATGCCAGTACAAGCTCTAGCCAATCAAACCGCTGCTTGTTTGTCCGGGGCGGGAGATTCATGTAATTGGTTGTTGGTCGAGTTTCAGACACGCCCGCCGGCAAGCTTCAACGCACGCCGCTGTGTGAACGGGCTGTTACTCTCCACAATTTATAGAACACACAAATACTCCGCCTTGCAATCTTTTTTTCAAGACATAACGCTTGCTTGATAGTATATAATAAGGACACTGCTGCAGCCACAGCACATCACTTCCTGTCAATTGCTGTGTGTCTGTAGATGGGGGGTGGGGGGGCTTGTGTTAACCTAGCCTGTATCAGACACTGTCAAACCCCTCGGTAATAACACCCTCTGCTCCGCTCGCTGCAGACACTCTCTGGCCTTACCCCTTTTTCTATAATAGGTGCCAGCCCGCCCTGTAATTACTGAGGAGGCTTTCTGCTGGGAAATAGACGCACAGAGAGGAAGGTGCTGTCACAAACACGAGCAAAGAGACGTCAAAAGAAAAATAAGCCAGTCACATGTCCGTACTGTACACACACACACACACACACGCGCGCGCGAATGCACCCATTTCTGCCCACATTTGCAATTAGACACACAATCACACTTATGCGCTCACTCACACTCGGCTCCCCTGCCGTTGTCATGGCAGCAGTTGGTACGGCAGCGGGAGACTTCGGTGGTGTAATCCCAAAGGCTGAGCGCTGTGAAATGTGAAGCCGCAGTGAACGCAGCGATTGAGAGCCAGACGAGGAATGAGTCCAAGAAGAAGAAGGAACAACTTAAATATGTCGTTCCAGCGTGACCCTAAATCCGCCCGGCGACAAAGTAGTCCCATTTATCCCGAAAATACTTTAGAAAACTGTTGAATATAACTTCACTGCCTGTTATGTTGAGGCTAGTTTCTATGTTATTTTTGCCCCTTTTGATTCAATAAAAATACAAACATGGATGTTGTCATTTCAAACATTTTTGTGTATACTTTAAGCAGAGGCAGGGGGAAAGTTGTCTTTTACTCCATCTCTGTTTATCACAGTCTTGTCAATCACTTACATCCCCATCTCTCTCCAGATTCCTCCCTCTCTTCCTCCCTCTGTCTCTCTCTTTGCGTTGTGAGCACCCTTTGACGTAGGTGTGCATCGAGCAGCCCACACACACTTCTATTTTTACGCAATGAGAGGAGCGGGAGGCAGGGAAGAGGAGGAAGAGGAGGAAGAGGAGGAGGAGGAGGAGGAGGAGGAGGAAGAGGTGGTGGGAGGAATCAGAGATGGAGTATAGGAGGGTGGGGTTTTTCTAGGCTTCTGAGTGTGTGTGTTTTGAAAGAGGAAGAGCGTGAATGAAAATGAAGACTTCCTCACTGTCTTCTCCAGGTGGACTATATGGATGAAAATGAGGAGTACTTTCAGCGACAAGCCTCGCACAGACAGTCCCGTCGGCGCTTCCGGAAGATCAACCAGAAAGGGGAGCGGCAGACGATCATCGACACCGTGGATCCGTATCCCACCGGAAAGCCGCCCATAGCTCGGGGGTATCACACGGTGAGTTGCGCTTGTGTTTCCCCCCCCCCTCGCTGCAGAGGACCGCAGTGTGTGTTGCTCTAGTCCCTGTGTCAATCTCCGCTTCTGAGCCCCGCTGTGCTTCAGATGGTAGCACAATGTGTGTGTTCCCTGTTACAACAACTCTTGTGTGTGCTCTGCTGGCCCGAGCTGACCCGTGGTTGTTGTGTTTTGGTGTCTTGTGTCCCGGGGAAAAAGGGGCCCCCCTTGTCCCCCCTTGTCCCCCTTCTGGGTGATGTCGAGCCTGTTTTCCTAATCTTTGCTCTGAGCTGTTTCCCCTGTGGTGTTTAATTGTTGTTTTACCCATCCTATGCACAACTGAAGCTGCTACACCAATGCTGGTAGCTTCCGCTGGCTTCAGTGTGTCGATCTACGCTCCTGTGTTGAATGTGTGAAGTTATTCTGTGCTGTATGTGTGTGTCTTTGGTCATGTTTGTTTGGGCTTCTGATGGTTGTCAGCTGTTTTTTAACGATTTCTTTGGGCTTTGATGTTCGGCGTTTGCACCACAACACATACATGTTGATATTACGTCGAGATCTTTCAGGAAATTCCAGCTGCAAATAGTTATAGTCCCTTGTATTTACAGGTAAACTGTGTCCTGGAGAATCTTTTTCTGAAATGAGTGTTGCCATTTGATGATCATTTAACTAAGAGAAGAGGAAGTACTGTAGTCAAATAGTTGTGATTTGTCATGGAGAGGCTTCCCACCTCGACATTAGGAACAAATACAGTACTTGGTGTCAGGGAATAATTTGCCCTGCATGTCCTCCTTCGCCCTCTGACGCTGCTGACCAACCTTGAGCAGCCGCTATCCCCCTTAAGGAGGGGCTGCCCTAGCATATTGTTGTTGTTACCAGTTTGTGACCGGGCAACTCTCAGTGAGAGATAGTTATTGTTGTGGGACACCTGGAACACATCCTTCTCGGGGTGTAGATGACCTCGAGCCATAAGCGACAACAAATGTGATTCAGTGTCCCTCAGCTGTTTAGTCTATCTATTGAAGAATGTTGATTATTACACTCTGAACTAGTTAAAGCCTCGAGCTACAGGAGTCTTCAGAATCGATTGTGGCATCTCAACCGTGTGGTCAAACCGTGGCCCGTGACATGTCTTGTGAATTCTCCGGCCGAAGCTCCGAATAAACCGTCAGTGTTTGCCATCAAAGCTCCAGCTCTCCTCGTGCCTCTCTCTGAGTCCTGACTCCTATTGCTTCAGAAGTTTCTCCCACACTTGGTGATTTCATTGTTGTCTTTTTTCATAAAAACAAGTAAAAATGGAGGAGGGAGAACAGAGATATGAGATAAAAACAACAATGTGGGAGTCTGATAGTGCCTACTTTTACAAGTCGTACAGCTGTTCTATTCTTATAAGCCCTCATTTACATAACAGTAGAGCTTCATATCAGACATCTGTGCCAGATGCTGGTAGCAGTTCTTATAATACAACACATCTTCTAATGAAATGCTGTTTCAGTGTTTTACATGCTGGACAGATGAAACTCTTTATTTCTGAGGATGGTTGAAAACTGGAATATGGTTTGTAGTAGTTTTGGCTAACTGTGAAAGGATTTGACTCCAGCAGAGGAGGTGTTACCAGGCTCTTTCCTTTCTTTCCCTGGGAATAGGAAGCAAAACATGTTCACACTAATGATGCATATACCCAGCATGCAGCAGTTACACACAGTATTTCCTGCATTCTCCTCATTCCTGACGTTCCCGCGGGGGTTTCTGTCACTGTACCCCTGTGAAACACTCGCGCTTAAAAAGGGAAAATGCGGCAAGAGTCATCCTCCCCTCAGCCCCACCCCGATTCCTAAATTTAGCCTCGCTGTGTTTTCGTTTCAAAGGACTGCACTGAACTTTCGCATGGCCCGACGTCTCCTCTCCTCGCTGTAGTACCGCTCCTGTGGGAAAGGATGGAGCGGATGCCATGGCAACCAGCAATCCCAAATGGGCTGTGCTCGAGTGCACTTAGAAGTACAGTAAAAGGGAAGGGAGCTAACTTAACAAGAGTGCAGCGCGCCGCTTCCTCTGCTGCTGACAGAGCCACAGAGAAGCTGAATCTGGGCGGATGCTATAAGCTGACATAGCACGCTAATCGCCTGCATTCAGAATGCCAGGCACCGCTCCGTTTTGTCCTCCATCCTACCCCGAGGCGTATTTATGAGGTGAGAAATGCACCGAGGAGAAACTTGGGGATTGAAGGAAGGAGATCTCTCCGGCAGGCAAGGTTTTTTATTCAGCTTAGTCACTCCTGTGAAGGGGAATGTGAGCCGAGCGACGGAAACACGCCACTGATCATGAGGTTTCAAAGCTCTTTAAATGTGAGAAAGTCTGTGTAACTTAGGGCTGAGATGATTATTTTCATTAATAATCACTTTGCTTTTGATTGTTTGGTCCACAAACTAGTGACATATGTCCATCCCAACTTTACAGAGTCCAATGTGATTCACTCCTCACATCTAAAAGTCTGGAACCAGTGATTGATAACTGACTTTTAATCACTTATCAAATTTGTTATTTCATTTCTGCCGGTTAATATAATGCGGCAGACTCGTTAGTAAGTTATTTTTTATCTCAAATAGTGGATTTGACTTTGTTACAGACAAGATGATGCTGGAAGAACATGATACTGTTCTGCAGTGATGGATGACGGCCTTTTATTCCAGTCAAACTATTCACACCCGGGCTCAAAACACTCTACAGTACAACTGTATTACAAACTAATACTATCCAGGAAAATATCTGCTTCTGTAAGAGTTATATATTTGTATATTTAATTATAACTGAAGCTTTTATATATAGACAGCATTTTATTGTTAGTAGCTGTTAAAGTGGTTATAATTATACTTGTATTCGGTAACAATGCTGCATATTTGATAAAGAAGTACTTGAGGAGATATGCTTTCACCACTTAACTAGCTGCATTTGAAGACTTTAATTACTAACATTCAGCGTTGTAATGACGTGATTAGAGCTTTACTGCAGTTATTCCTACCACTAAGTCAAAAGCCATTAAAGAGACATGCTAAATGGTTAGCTGTTTGACGATTATGTTGTTTCAGATGTGATTATTGTTATTGTAAAGTGTAAAACATTTGATTTAACGACTTAGTGCTGCTTCGTGAGTCGATGAGACATGACATACCAATGCCAAGCACTCATCCTCAGTAATGCATCAAACCCTGAAATAGCTTATGCTCTGAGTGGCCTTCATTGTTCGTGAGAGATTGTTCTTTAACGCCAAGGTCGTGGGTTCGATCCCCGTAGAGCGCAGAGTGTGTGTAAACAGCTGTGTGTCCTTGAGCAACACACACAGAATGCTCAGTCATTGTGAGCGGCTCTGGAGTGCCGGCTTAACACCCTAAAATATAAATGTAATTGTAACCCAGCAAGGGAACTCCCACTGCGAGTGCTCACACACACACACACACACACACACACACACACACACACACACA
>CALSBZ010045308.1:34943-51803 GCA_943591055.1 Gobionotothen gibberifrons | reverse complement strand
GGCTGGTAATCAAATCAAACAATCATTTAAAAGATATTCATTTAAAAAAGCAGTTTATTTTTGCTTACGACCTTGTCACTTTGTTTTGTATTACTGTGTCTGTGGGCTATGATGCATAATGTTTCCATTTCCCTCTCCTTTGAATCATCTCCTGCCCTCTCTGATTGATCTTGCTTGCCGTTACTGCAGCACTACTTCTGTAATGAGGATGAAGACGTTAAATTAAGTTGTGTATAGTTTGTTTTATATCGTTGTTCTTTTACTTACATTCCCCCTCCCTAACTTTTAGACTACTAATAATCAGCACACCAAATCAAAAGGCCTAAACATTAAGAATGTAGAAAAGGATTTGCGTTACTCTTACTGTCCTGGGGTCCCCACATGACTCCCTGTTTGCTTTAGGCAACTTTACACATTAGCTTAAGTTAGCTTAGCATCCTGCAGGGTTTCAAACGATGTGTGTGTGTGTGTCCTAGTAGAAGAACAGCAATGTGTGTGGTCTTCACTGGAGGTGTTTTCTGAACAAACAGAGCCCTTGTCTTTTCACTTGAGACCACAGGGAGTTGATGGCACAAATAATGACGCGGCTATGTTTTAATTTTCGGAGGAGCATTAAATAGTTGAACCACCAGTCCCCACCGCTGCTCTAATCTCCACAATTGAATCACCCGGTGAAAAGTCCCACATCACTCTCTCACGTCACTGACAACATGGCGCTCTGTTTTGCATCTGAATAAATCATGAAGTTGGTCCTTCAGAAGGACTTTGTAAGCATTGATCCTAGAATAGCCCTGATGAAATATTAACAACACCTGACTTGCACACTGTCTTGTAATGCTTACTGCACATTCATGGATTGGTGATGCATATATGACCCGAGAACGAGCCTGTGCACAGATACAACACCTGTATTTAAAAGCAGCCCGCGTGTTATAGATGATACTGTTTAGAAGGGAAATACAAAACCTCATTTCAGTTTGCTATTAAACTGGCTGCAGATAACAAGTGTGCTGAACCTGTCTACAGTGTCCTCTGTCCATCTGTGGAAAATGGGATATGAATATGTAACTCAGGGAATACTATTCAAATGTATGTAAGAGGTCCCTCCATGTTCACATCTTTGAAGTCAGTGTTTAACCCAGCCATTTTAACACTATTTCACTGCATCCACTTATTATATTTTCAGATGCGATGCTTGTATTGTATACTTACTTATTCTGTGACCATTGGCTCCACCCATCGGGGCGTGTGCACCGGTGACGCCCAAATGGCCACTCAGACACTGGCGTGAATCATTGATGAGCCTTTTTGCACATGGCGTTTGAGGGGAAGTCATGTAGGGGTTTCTGTGAAGGACCTGGACTCTGAAAGCAGGCTGACACACTGGGAGGTGAAGATGCGTCTGGCTCTGGGATTCTGCGGACAGTTTGCAAAGGCAACATTTTCTTCTCTTTCTGTTAAGAAGCGTGACGTCGGGCGTTATATTCAGGTAAGAAGGTTGTCGTGTTTGCCCTGTGGCGGTGCAGCACGGCTGATGCTTTGTTGTACTTTCTTTCAACCGCCGTGTTGCAGGAACCAGGCGATACGGCCCTTCTGTCTTTTAAAGAAATAGTTCCTTTTGATGATTGCAGAGGGACTTCGGTTAGTATCGCTCCTCCACAAGTCATTTCGTTTCTCATCTCGGTTAATTGTCCTCATCTTCTCCGACACATATTTCATCTTGTGCTTTCAAAGAACAGGATGTGGCTTTCGAAAGGCAGGCTGTGGCGTTTGCTGAGGGGGAGCGAGAGGAGAGGAAAGTTGGGAGATAATGAGCTTGTTACTATGCATAGCACACTGTGCGGTGTGCGGTGTGCAGTGTTTGACGCCTGTCTTTCTCTCTTACTGTAGTACTGAACACATCTAACCCATTTCAATAACTGGGTCAAATCTGCACAACAGATTTACAGAGGGTCTTTTTCTATTCATGCTATTTGTTGGAAGTGTTACAGCAGATGTTTGTACTGTATAATGATTTCAGCAATGTGTGTGTGTGAGTGTGTTTGCATATGAGATCTCAGTTTCTTTGTCGTTCTAAAACAGAGTTGTTGTTTTTGGCTGTTTACTAATGTGTTTTCTCTGAAATGAACACGAGTTGGCTCACTGGCTTAGTCAGAAACTCCCATTATTACATTCACTTCTCAGGCGTCTATCTGACAATCTGAAGCGTTGTTTGTCTGAGCTTCAGTGACTCACTCCAAGCCGTGGCTACAGATTGACTGTCTGATCTTTGCTGATATGTGTATTGACTGTAGTTTTCCCCAACGGCTGATGTTGAATGGAAACAAAACGAATCCCTCACCTTGATGCACTTTGATCTCAGATGTCTGACTTCCTTTCTTCTGTGTTTTGCTGTTTTCTAGGCCACAGAAAACGAACAAGGCGACATGGACCTCAGCGGCTTGCCAGAGACCGCTGTGGACTCCGAGGAAGACGACGACGAGGAGGACATCGAGCGAGCGTCGGACCCCCTCATGAGCAGGGACATCGTGCGGGACTGTCTGGAGAAAGACCCCATGGACAGAACTGATGATGACATAGGTGAGCACCTGAAACAAACAGTGTTTATATGAGGCTTTCCAGTAGCACTATAGTTATGCCATGCAGTGTTTCCTTTAAAAATACCCAATCTATTTTTTGTGCATGCCTGATAATGTGTTTTTTAAAGTTATCTGCACCGGCGGGGTTCTTCCCAGCTGGGACAGTTCTCCTTGTCCCAATTTGAGATGAATTCAGCGCAGTGTAAAAGCCACACCCTCCTCCTTTTTTCTTTTAATCGGTCACCATACATCTCCATTCCTCTGAAGCCTGTTTCGCTCTCATTTGCGATTTCAAATCATTCTGAAAGCCTCATCAAGCCTGCAGTATCATATCCCTTAAAGCTATGACTCAACTCCAATGATAATGATAGGGAAACAAGCTCACACTGTCAGGGCTTAGCTACAGATGTGGACTGGGGGAGGATGATGCTCAGAGTGCCAACCGTTCTCCCCCTCCCTCCCTCCCTCGCTCCTGCTGATCCCCCCCACGGTACACCCCTCCCTTCGCCGCCAGGCTTTTCTAGGTCACTCCGGCACATCCTCTCGCCTCACCTCTCCCAGCACATTAAAGTTTCAGAGCATCCGCAGCTTCACACACGAGGCTGTTGCCATGCCAAGCACAGGTCAGCCAGAACGCCAGACGGCTGCTTTGGTTAGTAGAAGAAGAGAAAGGGGTATTTTCCTACTTTTAGACCCCAATGTAGGGTGCTGCAGAATGTCTCGCGCCCTACATTATATATATATATATATATAGCTTTTTCCTCGGCGACACACCCAGTGAAATACCGACTATCAATGCTCTTCACCGAAATACCCAACATTTGTTCTTACTTTCTAACCGTGCACATACAGTACAGGAGTTTTGGTTTGATGTGCCGTGCCTGCTTTGAAATATGTGCCACCGCTCCAGTACAAAGGGCAGGATAAATAATTGAGTATATGCAGCTTGAAACAATGGATACAACGTTTGAGAAGAAAGACATGAACAGCAACTTGTCTTTTGGGATGCGCTCTTTGTTCCACACATCTCACTGTGACAGTTTTCATTAAAATAACTTTCTACTGAGAGAACATGTCACTGTGAAAACTGCTCACTGTGAAATCCACGGATTATCCTGAGTAACGAGTGTTTGAATAATTGATTCATCGAGTCAGCAAAAAACGACAGACATTGCACGTGAAGCTTTCTTCCTCATAATCAATAGTGAACCAAATCAATCTTTATGTTTGTAGGTCAAATAAAAGAAGATATTGGTGGTTGTTTTTCAAGTTATTTCTGATTGAATAGACATAAGTGAAGACAAAGGCAGTTACTGAGATCATCATGTCCTGCAGCAGGGATATTTAATAGCATATCAGCAGCAAAGATACAGTGTAGATAAGTGTTGCTCAAACGTTTTCATACCAAGGACCACTTAACCAATACAAAAACACTCGCGGACCACTTAACTCCACAAATATCAAAAAACACATCGTTTTTCTAGAACAGATTACAAATCGTCTGAAAATGCTACAAACAAGTGGCAACATGTGTGACGAAGGTGTTGCGCTGGGCTATATCATGCAATTGAAAGTGAAACTTAACCTCGCTCCATTGCGGAGATATTCCCACGAGAGTGCGGAAAACTGAAATGAATTTATTTATTTCAAATGTGACATTTTACCAATATACTCACGGACCACACGTTGAGAAGCACTGGTGTAGATAAAAGGAAAAAGTCTATTAAAGTTGAGACCTATATACAGATAATGAATAACTGCATTTATTTCAATGCTGCAAACTATTCAAAGAAAATGCCATCTGCATGGTTACTTCCTGGAGAATGATAAAATACCTTTTTGATATAAATATAATACATCATTGAAATCACCGTGAATGAACGTTAAGGAATTTAAAGCTGTTGATTTGTACTGTTTTGTTATGAGCTAATGAAACAAATCAATGTCAAAGTGTTTTTGACAGCGCGTCACCTTTGTCTCACACAAGCCTTTTCCAACTCCAAAGTAACTGAGACGTTGTTTTTGTTGAGCTGTTCCTTTAAACTTGATCAAACCAGTGAATCGCAGTGGAAGTGTCTGCAGTGTACTTAAATAAACGCACACAGAGGTCATTGAGTGAGGAGTCAGCGATTATTCCTGGCTCGCCTTGAAAGTGTATATCAATGGGATTGATATTTGGTTTTATGTGCTCCAGATAACGATTCCTCTGTTGGCTTTCACTGTGGTGATTATCCGTGTTGATGCTCGTGCCTTCTTGGCTCGAACTGAGGGCTGCTTGTGCTCTTCCTCTCCTCTGTGTATTAAGACTCTTATTATTTCCTCTGTGTCTCTCCTCTGTGCAGAGCAATTACTGGAGTTCATGCATCAGCTGCCAGCGTTCGCCAACATGACCATGTCAGTGAGGAGGGAGCTGTGCGCCGTCATGGTGTTCGCTGTGGTGGAGCGCGCCGGCACCATCGTTCTCAATGATGGAGAGGAGGTGTGTGTTGGTGTCTTGTGACTTGCCTTGAATTATATGTATATATGTGTTCGTGTCTCTCGGGGAACTGAACCCTAGTCTCACCCCTTCACGCCAGCAAACCGTTCATCTTCCATTTAATCTGCTCTATTAAATGTGAATGCTTGACAATCCGCACTGTAGTGCCAGGCCTGATGTAGAGTCCCCCGGGCGACTAAAGCAGGCATCACTTATTCTCTCTCGGTCTGGTCAAGACACGACAGGAATTTCATTCAAGACGATTTGGCTTTTTTTTTCTTTCTATGATGCACTCAACAATAGAGAGACCTTTCCTTTAAAGCTACTTCAGTAAATGTCCGGTCACAGAGAATGCAGGGTTCAGCGAGCGTAGTGTTGCTGTCGGGGGGGGAAAGAGGGGCATCTGTGAAATGTCAGCTATTCAGGAATTCATCAAAACATCCTTATTTTATATTATACTCAAAAGGATAAGAAATTAGATATTTATCCACTTCAATCAAGCACGTGTTACCTGTAACCAGAGGTGGACAAAGTACTCAAATGTTTTACTAAAGTCAAAATAGTAAAAGCCTATTTTAGAAATACTCTGTCACATGTCAAATGCCTGCATTCAAAATGTTACTAATTAAAGTGAAAGTACAAAAGTATAAGCTTCAAAATATACATTAAGTAGCATTATTAAAAATGTCCTTTTCCCGAATATATATATATCAAATCATTTGAATATTAAGGTAGGACTGTCTCTAACAACTTTGAAAAGTAATGTGTAAATTAGGTTGTCAATTATATAATAAAAACTAGTGAAAAGTACAATATTAGTGATGTTTCCGTCGCGAACAATTTTTAATTTTTACTTTTGAATAGTTCAGTACGAAGGATGTATTGAATAATTGAAGTGATATGTGTACACATATAAATCAGTAGTCAAAACAGGGCTACATTTGATTGACTTATAAAAGGTATATTTCGCAGATAAACCTATAAGCCCCGCCCCCTTTAAAAAAAAAAAAGGGCTCTTTTGAACGGCTCTCGCAAAGGAACGCAGCCATAAGATCCGGCTCCCTTCAAAGAGCCATAATTCCCATCACTATACAATATGTGCCTCTAAATTGTAGTTATGTAGAAGTATAACCAAGCAGGACCGGGAAGTGATTCATGTAAAGTACAAGTACCTCAAAATTGTAATTAAGTAAAGTATAGAGTATATGTAAATAGTTATGGTTCACTCTCTCTCGTGCTTCGAGTGTCATCTTCATATTCTAGTCGTGTTTTGCAGTCGCTCTAAACAATCCCTGTTTTTCTGTATCACTCTAAGGGAAGTAAAAAACCATCTGTCCCGTTCTAGTTAGTGCATCTGGTTCTTTGTGATAAATAACTTTGACTCGTTAAGTGACACCAGCTGTTGGGAATAAAACTGATCCGTCCTTTTCCCAACGTTTAGTTTCTTCCTTTTTGTTCTTTGTTCTAATATAATGTTGTGTTTGCGCTCCAGCTGGACTCGTGGTCGGTGATCCTGAACGGCTCGGTGGAGGTGACGTACCCCGAGGGCCGCACAGAGATCCTGTGTATGGGGAACAGCTTCGGGGTGTCACCCACCATGGAGAAGGAGTACATGAAGGGCGTGATGAAGACCAAGGTGGACGACTGCCAGGTAGGAGCGTAACGATCCTGCACGGTATCACACAGATAGGAAGTCCATTTCATCTGCATCTCAGTGGGCAAACTCTTACGGCCCGTCCACACAGCCGCGTTAAAAAAATCTTCCAACGCTTCTGCCCATTCACTTTGAATGGGGTGACGTCACTTTGCGTCACTTTTCGCCGAACTGCATTGTGGGAAGCAAAGCGAAGATTTCCAGGATTTTCAGGATTCAAAAGTTGAGCAATGTTCAACTTTTGAAGCTGAGGTGGAAGCGTCAGCCAATCAAATCCCGTTTATGCAAATCTGACAGTACAAGCGCAAGCCAATCAAACCGCGTGCAAGCTTGGAGTGACATACCGCAGTTCATTTTATATATTAGTTATTGCGGTAGCAAATCACCCGGTTCTTTATGACCAGTCCCTATTAACTTACCGGGATACAAACCGGAGGAACCAGGCATGGAGGGAGGTGGCAGAGACAGTGGGTGAAACTGGTAGGTTTTCGCCTGTTTGGGGATTTTATATCCAGTTGACTTCGTTTTAACATTGCTATTGCTTTGTATGTCGGGGGCGGGAGATTCATGTGATTGGTTGTTGGTCACGTTGCTCGCAAAAAATCCCCAAGCTTCAGACACGCCCACCTCCAAGATTTTCAAGATTTTTTTAACGCGGCTGTGTGGACATACCGTTATATCTAATGATATTAAATCCCACTGTGGTCCACTGTATGCAGACAATGTTTGCACTCATGATATTGTAAGTAGCTTTGGGCGAGGGCTTCCCCTTAAATGTGAGCAACAACCATTTTGAAATAGAATATCTAAAGAGCAAGATCACGTTATTGGCATCATGTGCTGAATAGTGAAAGTACACACACTGATTTGTCCGTTTAATCGTCAGGAGATGAACTCAGTGGTTGGGATTATAAAGTGTTTCATCCCAATCAGCAAAAGCCTTTGTTTTCATAATTCATCAATCGTTTAGTTGCTATGTAGAATACATTTTTAATCTATCGGTTGTAGTCATTTGCCATTCATGAAGATGTTGTTTCAGTAATATACATGTTTAAAATACATCAACTCCAATACTGTGAAGCAGGTAGGATACATATAGTTTGTGTCAAATGTTTCATCCCGTCTCTAACTCTGTGTTGTATCACTCTGCTCCAGTTTGTGTGCATAGCTCAGCAGGACTACTGCTGCATCCTCAACCAGGTGGAGAAGAACATGCAGAAGGTGGAGGAGGAAGGGGAGATCGTCATGGTGAAGGAGCACCGCGAGCTGGACCGAACCGGCACCAGGAAAGGACACATCGTCATCAAGGTAACACTTCAAGGCTCAGCAAATTCACATTTCCCATTTGGAGTGTCACTCAACAGCCAACCAAATAATGACAGCTAGATATTCTAACAGATACGTGCTCGCCAATTTGCTTGAAAGATAGTTTTTTATAGAACACATATTTATTTTTTGTTTTGTAATTATCAACTGCGCTGATAAATACGTGCAATAACTTACTTATTGACTTGTTTACAGTTTTTACTGCCTTGAACGTATTGTTCTTGTATTTGTATGGTAATGTTGTATTGTTTTGTAAGCGTACGTTCAATGGATCATAGGTCCAATTTATAGTCACTTTATATATTATTTATTAAAAGTTTAAGCTTGTATTGTCAAAATGATACTTATACTGTCTGTTATGTGTGATTGCACCATCGGGAATGCTTGGAGTTTCGCTGTACTCTGTGTAGTGACAATAAAAGGAATCTAAAGACATATTTTGAACCTCAGGGCACATCGGAGCGTCTCACCATGCACCTGGTGGAGGAACACTCAGTAGTGGACCCCACCTACATCGAGGACTTCCTGTTGACCTACAGGACCTTCCTCTCCAGCCCCATGGTCGTGGGCAGGAAGCTCCTGGAGTGGTTCCACGATCCCAGCCTCAGGGACAAGGTACGGAGAGATACTCTTCAGGAACTGATGACGTAACTCAAATATTAATGATTGATAGAATATCTGATGTAAAGAAAAAATGGAGTGTATATCCTGAAAAAACACACATTGAGTAATTGATAGCTTGCATGACAATAAAGGTACACATTAGCAAAGATTTTCCATAAACCGTAAACATTTTAGGTCCAGATGTTAACTATATAATATATGAACTATCAATCCACCAGTAAACAGTTTCTTGACCCGTGCTGCTGATCATGTGATCCCTCCAGGTTACACGGGTAGTCTTGCTGTGGGTAAACAATCACTTCAATGACTTTGAGGGTGACCTTGCCATGACTCAATTTCTGGAAGAGTTTGAAAACAATCTGGAGAAAGAAGTAAGCATAAAAAAACCTACACATGAATGACTCAATAAATGTACTTCAAAATATGCCAATGATTGCACTTTCCTTACATCTGTGTCCTCTTTTGTCTTCCAGAAAATGTGCGGGCACCTCAGACTGTTAAACATAGCGTGTGCTGCTAAAGCCAAGCCGCGGCTGGTGACGCTGACCAAGCCGTCCAGGGACTCTCCGCTGGCCTTCACCCTCCTCGGAGGTCAGGAGAAAGGTTTCCGCGTCTTCATCGATGCCGTGGAGCCCGGGAGCAAGGCAGCAGAAGTTGGCCTTAAGCGTGGAGATCAGGTAGGATATTTTGTCACATAGAAACCTTCCTTCTGCGGTGAGAAAGTGTCTGAAGTGTACTCAAATATTTGACTCTAGGGAGGAAAAGTGCACATAGCCTTTAAGTTATACACGTTTTGGCTTCAGGCTACAATTGAGAGCAACATTCACTCCTGTCACACAGACCAGCACTTGAATAGAGCATTCTTCTGGTGTTGGAAATTCTTTTTTTGTTGTGAAATTGGTTTTACATTTCGCTATAACTACCATTAAAAGTTGTTTTTTTCGAAAGTTGCCAGTAGCTGCAGGCTTTGGCTTTCTTCTCGCGACTTGACTGCTGGAACATTTTCACACTCTGCAGTCCTCAGGGCTTTAAGCAAAGTCCCTTAATCCTTGAAAGCATCTTGAGAGTGTCTGGATGCGAGCTAAGCCCTCTTGACTCCAAACATCCTCTGCAGCTGTTTCCCCCAAAAGGAAGCGGAGAAGCTGGCATCTTTTTTAGAAGCATTCACTCTCTCACACACACCTTCCACTTTTTTACCAGCTTCTCTTACAATCATCACACATTCAGAACCTGTCACTGCAGAGCTGTGGTATTAGACCCATTTGTTTCGTCATCGTGCCATAAGCAGAAGTCTCGTAAGTAGTGAGAGTGTCGTTAATCGCCGCTGATCCCAGACGTTTGGGTCTAATAAGTCACTGCTTACCGGCGGAGGATGGTCTCTGCGTATGTTACGGTCAAAGGTGACTTCCACTTCCACTAAAAAGGAAGCGGCAGAGGCTTGTTAGCATATTGTGTTAAAATGCAAATATCCGGCCTATTAAGAGGGCAAGCTGTGAAGACAATCTGAAGGAGACATGGCTCAGATTAATGTCTTAAAACATGTGTTGGACTAAATGTCACGATGTATAACATGTCAAAGGTTTTCTTCTTTGTGCGCTGAATAAAAGATGTGGTTCAGAGATCATCACCTGGAACATTAACATTAGTGCAAGGCTTAACACCTTCTGCCCTGATCCAATGTGGCATGCAGTTATTCACGATGAGGTAGCCTTAGCTTACGATTTGTAAAAGTTGTATTCTGCCAATTGTTTGCTAAATTGCACCTGGTTTATTTCTGCCTTCTTCCTCCTGCAGATCTTGGAGGTGAACGGGCAGAACTTCGAGAACGTGCAGCTCAACAAAGCCAACGAGATTCTGAAGAACAACACACACTTGTCCATAACTGTGAAAACAAACCTTTTAGGTAAAGTCGCATTCATAAGATACAGCTTGTTAGAATGATGTCGAAATGTGAAGGGTGGCACGATATTCAAACCTGTTTCTCCTTTACAATGCTAATTTATTTTGAATATTCATGTATGATTGATGGCCTGTCTCTCATGCACTTTAGTTTTGCTAAAAATACATTTTATTTGACTAGTGAAAAGGAAACATACACATTTAGTTTCTGATTTGACAACACGTGCATCTGCGGACTTCTCGTGAATTCAGTCGTGATAACCGGTACACACATGTGACCAGTAAGGTTTACAAGTAGATATTGCTCAGACAGTTGTATGATGTCACAAATAAAAAGCATTCGTAACTAGTGTATTAAATGTCCGGCAGTGGCTCAGTCAGTAGGGGCTTGGACTGGGAGCTGTAGGGTCGCCGGTTCAAGTCCCCGACCAGACCTAAAATATGGAGTGTGGAGTGCTACTTGGAGACGTCCCAGTTCACCTCCTGCCCTGCCGTGGTGCCCTTGAGCAAGGCACCGGACAACCCCCTTCCCCCCCTCACTCCCATTGCTCCCCGGGCGCTGCGCAATAGCTGCCCACTGCTCCTAATACTAGACTCCTGGTACTAGGATGGGTTAAATGCAGAGCACACATTTCACTGTGTGTGCTGTGTGCTCTGCATGTGTGACCATTAAAGAGGGTTTCATCCCTCCCATTCTATTCTATTAAATCAATATTTTTAAATTAAAATAATTTTTTTGCTGTAAAGTGTCCCTACTGTAGGCTATTTTTATTATATGTTCAAAAAAAAAAAATGATCAAAAATCGTTTATAAATGTGCTATATAAATAAAACTTGATTTGATTAGATTTAAATCAATGAAAGCCATTTCAACCAAGAGAAAGGATCCTAATAATTGCAGAAGAGACGTGCTTTGAAAGCTAAAATAAAGAGACTGGGATCATTGTGTCCATACTTATAAATCCGAATCAGAATACCTTTATTAGTCCCACAGAGGGGAAATGTACATTGTTACAGCAGAGAGCCAAATACAGCTTAATGTTACCTGAGTAGCATGTATACAAAAAGTTACACAATTTACAAAAAACACATCCTGTAACAGTTCTGAGGATTTAGCAGCCAGGTATATATTGCACAGTTATTAACGGCATATACATATATATATATATATGTATATATTGCACATATTGCACATAGTTGGTGATTAACAACAAGGAGTGTTATAGTCTGTGTTTACAGTGTTTATTCCGTTACTAATTCTCAATACATTCTCTTACTAAATATGTGTCTCCTCTTCCCTCTCTGTCCAGTTTTTAAAGATCTGCTCACCAGGCCAGACCACGACCATGATCTGGACGGTGAGGAGGAACACGAGAGAAAGAACGGAGCGCCCCACCTCCCAAAGATCGGAGACATCAAGAAGGCGAGCCGCTACTCCATCCCCGACCTGGCGGTGGACGTGGAGCAGGTGATGGGCCTGGAGAAGGTCAGCAAGAAGGCCAAGTCCAACTCTGTGGGAGGACGCAACAAGCTGAAGAAGATCTTCGACAAAACACTCACCAGCATCCTGCCGCCTAAACCATACAAGTAATTACACCGGCACACGGATCTGTGATTGGTCTCTTTCCAAAGAGCTGAAGACATGAGAGAGAAAGATGTGGTTAATACAATGGTGTGCAGACGAAGCAGTGATCCATCTGATTGAGACTAATTGGGCTGTTTGTCTCCACTTTGCTAAATTGTTAAAGCTCAGGAAAAGTTGTCCAATCATCAATCACCTGCTGAGCTGAATCAGACGGATCTCGATGCTTCTGATCTCGCGTTCAGTGTGGTTTTCAAAGAAATATTTAAACAATCATTTCCTTGATGAAACGTGGGGCTTATGCTATGAGTTAGCGCCATAGCTCCTTTTCCCTGAAGCTTAATAGACCTTATTTTATGTTTTATAAAAATGTCAAGGCAATCTTTTTTCTAGTGAAGCGAGGCTCTTAAATGCTGCCGGAAAACCTTGAATAAAAGTGCATATTTTTGACTTTTTTTATTAGACGTAATTGAAGTGCTGACACCAGATCAGCCCACAGCTGACAGTGACAGAAGAATGGATGAATAATAATGTGATATAACTGAGAAAGAATGGATAATATATTAGTAAAAACTAAGTTGTTAAGGTTAAGTTTTGCCAATACTGAGTTGTAACTATTCTTGGGGAAAGTGGGATTCTCATTCAGTTTCCTTTGATGATCTAGCACCAGGTTTAACCCTAACCCTATTTATATTTATCGACCATAAACTAGTAAACTCACCCAACAAGGTGTCAAATCTGACTTTTTTTACCTGCAGAAAGTACTAGAGTCTATGGGTCCACAGCAACCAACACAAATATCGCCCCCTGCCTTTTGTTGACAGTACTGACACCTCCCCTCTTGTTTCCATAGTGACGTTTGCGTGGGCCAATCGCAGGACGACAGCATCGTGGGGATGAAGCAGTCCAAACAGATCGCACTGCCAGCTCTGCCCGTCAGCGGAAACCTCTCGTCGTCAAACCCCGACCTGCTGCAGTCTCACCACCGCATCCTCGACTTCAACAACCAGCCTGGTGAGGACTCACTCCTGCTCTGTGGATGTAATGTGGAGTGTGTGTGACCAAAAAAACACTTTGTTATTCAAACATTAGACTTCATCATAAGAAAATAAGATCTTAAAACGATCATTATGTCCTTCATTAAACGTTTTTCTTACGGCTTATTTGAACTAGCAGCAGGGGAAACATACTCAAACATTTAATGGGTTACTTTTAAAAATATATATATTGTTCCTTTTCCTGGGGACAGTGGGTTTCTCATTAAGCCGTTATTTTAATGTTCAGGTTCATCTCACACATTGATATTTCTGTTCATTGACCCAGATATGTACCCTTAGTACAAATCATCCAGCATTAGGTGCAACATGAGAAGATCTTAACATAATGATTATGTTCTGCTGTTCTGGCTCATTTCAGTTAGGAGCTTTGGAAACGTTCCCTTACATTTAATGGGCTTTACATGAATAGAATATACATATAGTACCTATATTTGTATCCCCTTTACCTCCTGCTCATCACATGTTCTTTGTGTTCCTCCAGCCCCAGTCGTACCGAGTGAGTATTTCTCTCCCTGTGATCCTGCTTCTTTCCTTAACACTAGAACCGGCAGAGATTTTGTATACCTAAAACCGCCACCGGGGTGTAATTGACCCGGCATTAGAATGCATTGATTTTCAAGGTAAAAGTATTGCTTTAAAAATAAAAATGGTCCTGTGGTATTGGTATTTTGACAAGCAATTTTGTCAAATTGTTTCGTTTATTAACGCTACAACATAGCGTTTCGTGAGGCGGTTGTCGTTGTTGGGTGAAAAGCAAACAGCTGTTTGCTGCGGAGTGCAGCGCGAGCAGCCTCCCGTGAGCGGGAGCGCGCTCCTTCACTACAGACTGTCGCTATCAATATATCTATCTATCTATCTATCTATCTCTCAATCTATAAGGAACCGCAGTAGACAAAAGGCGTTGCTATAGCAACACGTCATGTTTGTTTACACGCAAAATCAATAACGCGAAAAGGGTTGGGGTCAAATAGGTATAAATGGCAATTCTTTGGGCGATTTCTTCAATCTGACTTCATATTGACCATTTTTAACAACATAGGGTGCTACATAACAGACTTTCAGGAAAAGTCACGGACTGGGAGACTTTAATATTTTATTGAAAAAAAGTTACATACAATAATAAACAGCTCTGGGGCAAATTGACCCGATTGGCGGTTCTAGTGTTAATGTCAAACTCGCATACATACATTTCACACGGCACATAATTATGGTTTTCCCTTTAAATACTTTGGAGATTTTGGGTCCTATGATTGGTGGTGGTTGTGCTTCTGATCAAACTAATGAATTACGGATAATAAGGTTTGCGGGTGACATCCAAAAGATGGATGCTGGTGATGGATGCTTGCTCAAAGAGAATTCTTGGAAGATGGAATGACTGTTTATTCATCTTGGGAAACAAATGGAAGAAGAAGCTCATACCTCTCAGTCAAAACAACGCTAATAAGTGAGCATCTATCCTCATTATGTATTCTTGTCACCCTCAGATATGTCGGATCAGGTGTTGCGAGTCTTCAAGGCGGACCAGCAGTCCCGGTACATCATGATCGGGAAGGACACCACGGCGAAGGAGGTGGTGGCTCAGGCCATCAGGGAGTTCGCTCTGACAGCAGCTCCTGAAGCGTACTCGCTGTGCGAAGTGTCCGTCACTCCGGAGGGCGTCATCAAACAGAGGAGGCTACCTGACCAGCTCTCCAAACTGGCCGACAGGATTCAACTGAGCGGCAGGTAAATACATCGAAAACCGGATCAAATGTGAAATTCTATATCTGTCGCACAGCAGGAACATTCACGGCGTTACATCAGAGGGGACGGTGCGGAAAAAGGCAAAACAGGAAGAGTAAATTACGATATCAAACAAAGTGGCAAGCACACGTTAATAAAATCAAAAGAGTACACACCAGGTAGAATACATGCTCTAAGGTCTATATTATAGTCATGAATATTGTTTTCCTTCTTCCTTCTTCCTTATATAAATGTTGATTTTTTAAACAACATTGTGTTGGTTTTCTGTCCAGGACTCTTTCTCAACATATTATTTTAACTCCTAGACCATTCTGGTTAGCTAAAGTTCAAATGAAGATGGAAAAAAGCTGCAATTCACAATTATTTTCTTAATCGACTCACCTCAATTGATAATGTATTCAATAAACTGCCAGTAACAGCAATCACATTGTTTAGGGACACAAAGTATAGGGTTCTAAATTGCTTGATTTGTTCGGCAAACACTTAAATACAACATTTTGTAGTTAAGCATGACATAAAATAGAGAAAATAATTACATTCTTACGTTAGAATAGCTAAACTAGCAAGGATTTGGCCATTAAGTGATTCATCTGTTAAAGAATGAGTTATTTTTCAGTTATATGATATATTGATATTTTACGGCTGTTGACATTATTTTCTGATTTATGGAGTGATAAAAAGAGATATCCAAAATCCCTTCTGTAAAAACTTTAGATTCTAATATGACTACAAAATGAAACAAGAATGTTGAACCTGGCTTTATCCAATGTTCAGGTTCCTGAAATGTATTAAAATATGCGCATATTTAATTAGATAATGGATAATTTGCAAATTGTAAACATGCTATTTCAGAAAACTTGTAATACAAAAAACGATTGTCTCAATGTAAGTAATTAACTGGAGAAATGTCTTGCTGATGTCTTTAAGTTAAAAAAAAGTCCCCTATTCACCTGTAGTGTCATAAACCACACCTTTCCCCTCTCACCAGATACTACCTGAAGAGCAACATGGAGACGGAGACGTTGTGTTCGGACGACGACGCTCAGGACCTCCTGCGGGAGGGTCAGATCTCTCTGCTGCAGCTCAGCACGGTGGAGGTGTCCACGCAGCTCTCCATGAGGGCCTTCGAGCTGTTCTGCGCCATCGAGCCCACCGAGTACATCGACGACCTCTACAAGCTGCGCTCCAAGACGGGCTCGTTCAGCCTGAAGCGCTTCGAGGAGGCCATCAACCACGAGACCTTCTGGGTGGCCACGGAGGTGACGCGCGAACCCAACCAGCTGAAGAGGATGAAGAACGTGAAGCACTTCATCAAGATCGCCCTGCACTGCCGCGAGTGCAAGAACTTCAACTCCATGTTCGCCATCATCAGGTGAGACACGGAGATATCTATACAGAGATGGCAAAAGTACACACATCCTTTACTCAAGTAGAAATACAGATACTCGTGTTTAAAAATACTCTGGTAAAAGTAGAAGTACTGACTAAACTTCTTTACTCAAGTAAAAGTAAAGAAGTATGGGCTTTGAAATGTACTTCAGTAAAAAGTACCCATAACTACCAGCTGTTTTAAAGAATACCTGACCTCCCTTTATATTAATAGAACAATAATGTCATTGTTAGCTAATGAATGTTTCCATGCTGAACAACGGCAACATGACAACGTTTTCATTGGTCCCTCTTCTTTAGAGAAGACCAGGAAATGGATACACGGATCGTGTTCAAATCAATAGGCACGCAATGACTCTAAATAATAATGATCACGCCACCAAACACACATTCAAACTAAAGGAACCAGCCTGTTTGGAAAATGTGAGAAGTAGAAAGTACAGGTATTTGGGTTCAACATGTAAGAATTAGAAAGTACAGGTATTTGGGTTCAACATGTAAGAAGTAGAAAGTACAGGTATTTGGGTTCAA
>CALSBZ010045308.1:0-11529 GCA_943591055.1 Gobionotothen gibberifrons | reverse complement strand
CGTTTATCAACCTATAAACCTTTTTCTTACTCAATATCAAGCCACACTTATTGTTTTTATTTCGGCTGTGACTTTGTGTGTGTTCAGGTTGAGTTTGGCTGTGTTTGGCTGTGTAGGAGGGGGGGGGGGAGCTGCAGCGAGCCGTTTAGTGGAGAAAGTGAATACTGCTGAATACACATACTTTACAGAGATGCTGTATGCGAAACCAATGTGAGTTTGGAAAATTGCACAGTATTTTTCTATTTTAGTATACCTCAACAATGGAATTATGATCAGTGGAAATGGCCATGACACCTCTCCTTTAAACTATTGCTCTAGTGGCAGTGTTTTGAGATTGTCAAAAAGCTGAATGTTGCCTTATTTAACAGGTATACAGGAGGTTAAGTGGAGTAACTGTCATATCACATAACAATTTGCTGTTATAAACAACTATGTTCAGAGTTACATTCCTTAAAATATGTGTACAAAAGCTTTACATTCAGTCAAAAATATAATTCTGGAGACATACATGTAATAGAAAATGTGTAGGAAGCATGAAAGTGAATAAGAGAGTCGTTCCCTTGTGTGTTTTATGATGTGTTCTGCTCCTTTTCATCGACCCTGAAGGATCCCATTTGATCGCTATCCAAGATGAAAATATAGCTCAGAGCCATGCTTTGAGATGCTTTGAATTCAAAATGTTCTTTTATGGGAACTACCACCCATGGATTCAATTACAAAACGGACGTACAATATGCTAGTTGGCATGCGGAGGGAAGCCCTTCATTTCAATTGGCTGAGTGTGTCAGCATGGAATTAAGGGTGCCAAAGTAGCCTACTTGTGGAAATATAACTAGAATATAAAATAAAAAAAACCTTTAAGGCCATAATTGTACCACTGGATACAGTCCACCAAGTTATGATAAGGTTCTATATGTTTCAGCATGTATTTGAATATATGAATATTGTAATGGTAGCAAGGGATTATTGTATAAAATGTCAGATGTAAAACTGTTAATGTCATAATGTTATTTTTCTCCATGGGATTAATTAAAGTTACATTAATATTCTGCTAGAATGTTTCTGCAGTGTAAGCATGGTTTAATTGATTATGATACAGTAAACTTCACTCAATCCACACTGACATTTAGACCCACATAGTTTACAGTAAGAATATGGAAAGCATGATTTGCCAGATTTCCTTTTGAAATGGGATGTGATATTTGTATTTTTATGTGATAAATTAACCAAGAGTTTCACCTTGGTCTGATGACAGACAGGATCAATTTTGATAATTATAGTCTACGTTTCAAGACCTGTTTTATATCAGATACATATAGGTAATTATGGTGCTCTCATAGTCTGAGGGGCCATTAGGGAGGAAACAATCCTGTCAACCAATCTGAGAAGAGAGTCATAATATAGTATTATTATGAAGTTAATGAGTCCTGAACTGCTTTATTCAGAAGAGGTGTGTTGAGCACTAGAAACTAAACTACTTAGGATTTTCACTAAATACCTGGTTCAAACATTTTCACAGAAATGACTGACATACAATTTTGGATGTAGTTGTATCCTGCTATGTTGCGAGTTGGGCTCACTTATCTACGTTAATATTACTATAGCCTATAGCCTACTATTATGTATTCATGTTCAAGAAAATACTGACATACTTAGCTCACAGGTCATTGATCAAGTCCTTTTCCGTGTCTTTATTTACGTGTTGTTTTCGTGTTTTCCAAATCAGATTAGTGAGCTTCAGGTGCTAGGAGGCAGGATTTGTTACATTTGCCTAAACCAGGCTTGCTGTTGTGCCGTGTTCCAGTCTTCATGCTAAGCTAAGATAAAGCTTCATATTCACTGTGTAAACATAACATGATATTGGTATTAATATTCTCATGTGCATCGGCAAGAATGCAAGTAGGCAAAGTATATATTTTTTTAAATGTTGAACTCTTCCTTTAAGTCCCCATACGAAGAAGAAACACCGTAACCACATGTCACTTGTTAGACGCTTTTATCCAAAGCGACTTACATACTCAATACTGTGGGCAATCCCCACAGGAGCCATTTGGGGTGAAGTGTCTTGCCCAGGGACACAACGACATGCTGACTGCAGTGGGGTTTGAACCTGTGACCCCGTGAACCCAACACCAACGCACAACCCACTGCGCCACACACCTCCTAACCAGTATAGTTTATGGAAGAACATTTAAAAGAAACATAGCGGGACAATTATTAACAACGATTACGCATATTAGCATCACATTAGCCTAAGACAGCTAACCTGGTTTGCAGAAACCTAGTTCAATGAAATACTATTAGTAAAGTAAAGAAAGTAGTACAAATGTAGTAGCCTGCAGATTGGTAAAATGTTGTACATTAGTATGAGGAATGTTACAATGCTATTACATACACAGCCAGTTATTTACTTCATCTTGTTAGATTCCATTACAACTTCCAACATTGGTTGTTACAATAATGAATGGTTCTCCTTCCCTTGCAATCTATTACAGTCAGATGTACCTGTTAGTCAACAGCCCTATCTATAGCTTGACACCTGTTTGCATGCACATTAATAATCACTATTGGTCAAGTTCTCTCCTGGGTGGCAGCATTCTTACAGTAATAAGATACCATCAAATATGAAACCCAGCGTTCCTCCCCCAGGCTGAGGTAGTGTATTATCCAGCTGCTGTGACACTCATCAAAACAATGAGCTGACATTCACCTCCCTTCTGAACCACTAATTGGCTATTATGCCTAACAGGGTTTGAAGGGCCACAGACACTTCCCCCTCAGCTCATGTCCGACCCCTGATAGGTCGGCTCACCTCAAAACTGTCTTGCTGTTATGGCATGTGGCATAAAGGAGGAAAGGGAGGGGGTCACTTATGCTGGTCAATGTTTGGTACACAAGTCATTTGGGTAACAGCGGGGAGTCAAAGCTCTGGTTTGTGTGTGTTTTTCTGTGTAAATACTGTATGATTGATCCATTATTCATGTATGATAACAATTGTATTTTTTTAATTGTATGTCATGCAAAGACTGCAAGTATTTCCTGGCTGCAAGTGTGAGGATATTTCTTGTCTAATATATTGTACATTAAATATCTTGTATCTTTGCAATAGAAAGCAACACATCACATATTTGATTTACTACAGAGGCTTGTTACTTTGTTGTAAAAATAACTTGACATTCCAAGTAAATTATGGCAGGCATTAAAGACATGATTAAATTATGTGTGGTTGCTGTAAATCACTTATATATTACTCACAAACAGTTTTCCACACAACGCTTCATAGCAAAGGGCTACAGCTATTGAAACATTGACCAAACACAGAAGAGGTAGACAATGGAGGTACTGTGCGTTAACTTTATATGGTCGAATTCGCAAAAAAACCCAGATCTAAAATGAAGGACCTGCTGTGCACGAGCACATACATTATTTCAGGATGAACAAACGGTAAATTCACAGGTCAGAACATCAGAGAGCTCTTTCATGTCCGTCAGTGCACAGAAAGAGAGTTAGGTCCACATAAAGGGATGTTACTGAGGCCTGGCTTTTAAGCACATATTAATCTGAGGCTCTTTCGGCACAACACAAAGCTGGAATTAGTTCTGCGTCTATTTCTGTTTCTCTCCTTGGATACCAAAAACCATTGCAGACAGGTTTAATTACAGGCTTATTATCTTAGTTGGCCCTTTGTCGGGGAAAGTATGGGCTGGGGACAAATAGATGTAAAAGCTAATGAGTAAAATTATGAATTTAACCCAACCGACTGTTTGTTAATTGAAATAAGTATGACCCACTTTAAATATATTCCCACCTATAACTTTGCTGTTTAAACAATGTTATTAAGATGATAACCCAGTAGAAATGTCTAAATGAAAGTGTAGTTATACTTGTGTTTAATGACCGCGTATGCTTTGAATCATGTACTGCACAAAATACAAAGCGGTCTAACTTTGTGTCAAAGACTGGAAAAGGACAATTGCCATTTCTGCTCAGATGATTTAAGCTCCTAATGTAATTTAAAATCATTTGCATAATCAATATTTAACTTGTAATCATGCAAGAGTGAGGTGGAGCTGAAACCGCCTCTGAACTAAATTCTCATTATGCACCAATTTTATACTTCAAAAGCTTCTCGTACAGATGGTCAATAATTCGTCATTAACAACAAGCGGTGAAAGAGCATATCTGAATTTCATGCACTTATCAAATTCACGGTGTATTATGTACATACATTTTAAAAAAGTGCCGACTCATTGCACAATAGACGGAGTAACAGTTTGCTTGGTCAGAGGGCTGCAGGTTGTTTGTTATGCACAGTGGGTTGAGAGCAATTTACCTGTGGAACAGAAGGTAAGGTATACTGAATATCTTGCAAGGCCCCCTAGTATTTAAAGCAGTCAATATAACCTGTGCATATATGTTCTTCCACCATAATCAGATTTTGTCTCTGCAAAACCCTGTTTCGCTTGACTGATTTATGGACATGTTGACTGATAATAACTGTAAAAACAACATTTCAAAATGTCTTTATATAATTCGCTTGACATTTCAAATCCTCTGTTTGCCGGGTGCACCAGTAGCCTCTGTTGTTTACAGTGGTGTGCTTGGGAGGCAGCTCCACAGCGGGGGAGGCAGGAAGGATAAACAAACTGGTGTAAAAAAGCTCTGGACAGCCTGGAGGCAGCAGCGGAGGGAAGCATGAGGACTCGACTGAACTCCATCTTAAGCTACATCTCCCACCCCCTCTGTGGTGGGCTGAGAGCCTCTGCTTCAGCAGCATAAGGGTGCTGTAACTGTCTTGTGTAATAACTAGCAAAAACTGTTCGAGGAGCACAAGAGCAAGGATCATCAATTGATCCATTAATAATGACAGTTCTATTAACTGACCATATATTTTCAGTTTTTTTAAATGAACTTGTTTACTGTTCTTAGAAGTTAGATAGAGATTATTGATACAACTCTGATATTTCTACATTAAATATGAAGCTACTCGTACTAAATTCCTAGTTTAGCTTGGCCCGAAAACTGCAAGTAGGTGAAAAACATGTCGATGTATACGTAGAAAAACAAGTTAAAAAGTGATGACTTCACTCCTGTTGGTGCTTTTGAACTCTGCTGGATGGCCAAAATAAGCACTTGAAGATGGTATTTTAATATATTATCCAGCAGCAGGTACCACCCTTCAAGGTATTTTCATTATTTTACATTTGTCAAGCAATAAATCATAAATCCAATCTCACGCATTCTGCTTTTCTTTTCTGCCTACAAGCGTTACTGTACAGTCCGAGGCAGTGAACGGCATCCTCAGAACTGTTGGATTTAACCAGAGGTTTAAGAAGCAGACGTAATAAAATATGTTAAAAGTATAACTGTGTAGAAATACCCCCCTGCAAGCAAGCAAAGTTTGCTTAAGTAAAACTTTATTAGCAACAACATGTCAGCTGCTAGGCTACTGGATAAAAGTCAGTCTGCATACTGTAGTGGCTGATTTCAGAACCATGTTTATTACATTATATTATTATAATATACTAAAACGTCAATGTATAAGCATTTCATGTTGCATCTGATGAAGGCGGAGCCAATTAAAACTATGCCAACTTTAGATACATCATTTTACCAAATCTCCCAATTTTTTATTTAAGTAAATAGCATAATGTTATCAAATAACATGTTTAATATTGAGTTGTTCTTATATTTTAATTGCATTGGCCTCTCTTTCCTCCTTTCCTGTCTCTCTGCTGCTATCGAAAAAAGGCTTAAAGCCCAAACATTTCCTTAAAGAAATCCTATTAACCTAATAATGAGAAACTTTCCAAAAATAATGACTTAGAATTGAAAAACAGTGAAAGTTAGATTCAAACCATAATATTTAGAAAATGTTTCTCATATGCATTACTATAGGATATTTCCCCCCATCAAATTGACACAAATATTGTGATCACGCTGCGTACTTTTCATTCCCCAACCTGACCATTAACCTTTGGCCTGGCTGGCTGCATGCTAGTCATTAGCATAATTAGCCTCACCTGCAGCCTATTAGCTTCTGACCAACCGCCTGCTCAGTGCTCACCTCCACTGTATCAAGCCTCCATGATCTACCGTCGAGGTTACTAACTTAGCTACTTTTACACTTTAAATGCGGTCATTTAAATGAGTAAAACTTCTTGCAAAAAGAAGAAGAAATGTTCAACCTGAATTTGTCCGTAATGGAACGATACACGGATAATTATGCATATTTGACTGCTGAAGTTAAACCCTGGAAGTTCGGAGTTTCCTGTCCATGCTGTCTGCACACGGCTCTCCTCCCCTGGGAACCACAGACCACCGCTTCACTTCAACAAGCTAAGTAATTGCTGCTTTTGCTAATTATATTTTGTCAGATAATGTCCTGGCTGTATTAGGTTGGTTTTGTGTGCTGTTTCAGATCTTCCTTTTCAATATATTGGCGTTTTCCACCTGTTATCTGTTTGTATGCTGCTGCTTCTGTTGGTTCACATTCATGTTAATTATGAAAACGCCTTCTTTCTAGGGGCTAAGCTCGTTGGTGGTCGTTTGCCAGGTGCAATACGATGTTTTCATGCTGTTTGTTTACATAGTGGGAATGAACATCCACATTGAAATGACTTTACATATCCCATTTATGAGGCCATCACCATTGTTTTTGAAGGATTAGTTGCACGCTTGGCTCTCTGTAGAGGTTAATATTGTGCAGTATTGGTTTATAGATGATGTAAGCACGATTATTGTCTTGCACACAGCAAATTATTTCCATTTAATAGTGGCACCCTCGCAATCCACATGCATAGCATATTAAATCATGTTTAGAATATCACCACACAGCTTAATATTACAGAGAACTTGAAGCGATACACATTTACTATTCTGCATATCAGTTTTGCTGCTGCTGCGACATTAAACCAAACTGATCTAGATATGTTGTTGCCATCTGCTTATTATGCTACATAACGTCATGACGAATATTTGTGATGTTTTTTTTATCTTCTGCATAGCTTACAGTATGTGTCTTCACTGCAGCAAATTAGGTTGATTGCTGGGGCCATCTGAAAAAGAGCAGTGGTTCGTTTTGTCAAGCTACAAGTAGTCCATACTTGAGCTGTGATTACATTGGGTGCGAAATAAGATTTAAGTGGAAAGGCACTGCAGAGTGAATTGTGGTGGGGAGAGCCTATCAACTCTACAAGTATTCTATATTATATATATATAATTAAATCTGTTCCATGTGAGGTGGCTGAAAAGTTGTGGGTCATGAGGGTAATGACTGAAGCAATTCTACTTTTTGGTAGGAAACTCCAAAACTGCAAAGATTATTTGACAAGTTGCCAGCTAGTTTGATAATCATTTAAGCCTACAATTGCAGGACAAAACAAGAACTTCAAATACGTCCTCTTGAGCTTTGAGAAACACTGATTGACTATTTTTCACATTTTCTGACATTTGAATGATTCGAGAAAACAATTGATAACTGAAGCCCTAGAATAATCTACTATGTGATTGTTCATATTTTATAAATGTCTTTTCATTGTAAAACAAGCTTCTAAAAACAAACAGTAAGGGTTATACTTGTCTGTCTTTGGCTTGCTTTGTGCAACTTTTTAAATGTTACTGCATGCATCCTCTATTGTGCTGTTGATGGACCTTCTTGAGCCAGATAACGGTAGAAGAAAAGGTTTTAATGATGTAAGGGTTAATGGAAACGCAAGCGTGTTTATAGTGCATTTTAATCTAGTTGTTAATAAAGTGCATAACCACATCCCAACACGACCAATTGCTGTAGCATTTATTGTTAAGAGAAGACATTGATGAGAAGTGATATAGTGGTCTCATATATTGTACTGTATGTATAGTTGTCTGTTGTCTCACCACTGACTCTGGTTTACAGCTGCTTTAGTGCCTTCTATAGGAATGAAAAGATTATAGGCTGAGTATATATTTAATGCCCATCCGCCCTGTACTTCTTCATTCTACGCTTTCTTGCTGTTTCCTTTCATGTTTTATGCTTCAGCGGCCCACGAGGAAAGTCGTATCTAATGAACAGACCATTAAAATGTGCTCTTCACAGATTGAGTCAGGGAGAAGTGAAGCAGGTATTCACACACTAACAGAGATCTCTAGATGGAAGGCATTATCTGTATTGTTAGCATCACTGAGGTTGCATTGATAATCATGGATATTAGGAAGGTTTCCAAATGTCCCAGTGTTTTTTTCACTCGTCTCCTTGCATGCTTAAGTCATGTTTAGCTGCAGGTACTCGTGTTGCAATCAGGGGCTTTTACACTGAGCTGCCATGTGACCCCTCATGCAGCAGGGGGAAGTGGAAGGCTGATGACAGTGTCCACAACACCCCAATCAGCTCCTTTATATTAGTATTCCTGTATCCTGCCCTGTGTTATTTTCACCAGCTGCCCACCACATATCTGAGTCAACGTGTGCATTTAAATGTTGTCCACTCGAGTTATCTTGAGCCATTAGCATTGAGACGGCTGCTTTCACACAACATTAAGCCAAATTCAGAAAACATCACATTTGCAGCGGAATTAGTTATGTCCGATTCTCTGATGTGAGGTTGTGAAATATTAAAGAGGAGCTTAACTTGGCCTGTAATCATAATAACACTAATACATAATCACTCAAGCTTGAACTCTACATTAAGTAGAATGACAGGAAGAGAGCAAGGAAGGAAAGATGAAATGCAATTTTACACCACATGCCCCTAGCAAAAATTAATTAAGTACCTTCATACCTACTGTTCCCATTTACCTTTTCATCAAAAATGCCTGAGGTTGTTTAAGTCTGACAAAATGGATCAGAACAAAAGTATTTTACATGAACAGCTTTGTCAATCAAATATGTAAAACTAATCGGCAAGCAGCAGCGATTTTTCAGACCTGCTCGAACTCATTTATGGATTTTAAATATTCAGTTGCAGCAAAGAGGAAAACTCCTCCTCCTTTTGGACTATACAGGCAAATAAAGAGAAGATTTTGTAATTTGTTGAGAACATACGAAAAAATACAGGCTTTGAAACACTCTGCAATGTTTTTCCGTAATCACAAGCAGGTGAAACTCAAGTGACTCTCTTTCAGAAGTCCTCCTACTGAGCACTCTCAAAATTAGATTAAAAAACCAAAACATTAGGAAGTTAAAATGGCATTATGTGAGCTGTTGCAGAACCGAACACCCTGCAGCTCTTAATATAATGAGGACAACATTATTAAACATGGCTGCAACTGTTTATGGAGATGGACTGTTTTTCAGTCCCAAACTTAATATGAATACATGACACAATCAGTAATAATCACACAGAATGATTTAGATAACCTCTGGACACAATTATGTTGATGCAACTGCTTATTAGACGAGTAGAAAAATGAACATAATATTGCAATTTATTTTTGTACAAACAAACCAACAAGGCTTCAGACCATACATACGTAGTCTCAACGGTGAATCAGCCGCAGCTCATTAGCAGTGACTTTTCTTACTGTGCTGTCAAAAAGGCCCTAAAAGTTACTGTTTTTCTGATTTCCAGTGCATATATGGGTTGAGGAAGAAAAGATAAAAATGTTAAACCATCTGATTAAACATAAAATGCACCAAGGCCGAGATAATTGCAAAGTTGACATTTAGAGATGCATAACATTAAGTATTTACTGTCCACAAACTGCAGGAAAAACACATGGTAATCCTCCTTGAAACGTTCTCATATCCCTCTTTAACGCATCAATAAATCCATCGAACGAGGAGCGTGTTTCTACACCAGCTTCACTCATTAACAGTCCATAGGAGCCAGCTGTTTAAACAGGCTGTATTGACAGAAGGTGATGTGACTCAAATTCCTTATCAAATAATGGAATGGAGAAAAGAAAAGAAAGTGATGACTGTAATGAGACATGGCTGAAGCCCTTCAGTCGGCTGTGAAATATTTTCTGTTTTAACGGATGATTGTTTAAGCTCTAACCGGAGGAAAGCAACGTTGTGCATGTGTCAAATCCATTGCACAGTTTCCAGAAGGCCTCGGCTGGGTTTCTTTTGTCAATCTGATCACTTTTAAATTGAAAGACATCTGTTTTTTTTTTCTTTTTCTCGAGGTCATTTTGTGAACACTAAACAAAGGACTTTTGTAACTCCTAATAGTAGGGGGCATTTGGAAGACCATATGTCCTTGAATGTGTCCTGATATTTAATTGAAGGGCTCAGTGTGAATTTTCATGTGTGCCCCTTATCAAAGTCTAAATGACCAGTACCACCGTCTGCCACTTCTATCACCCCCCGCCTCAACAGCATTAGCCAGATATTCAACACGCCGCTGTAATGTGGCTCTAAAATGCTCACATTAAAAAGCTGAGTACCAGCTCTATTCACAGGGAATCATTATCATATTTTGTGTTTTAAAGGGTAAAAAACGGTCAGCTCTTGAAAAGAGTTGATGGCATAATGATTGTTTTTGGTTCAGGTCCTGACCTTTTCAATTTGTCAGCATTTGATTCATGAAGTCCTGTGCCTCTCTACTGGATACTTTTCCCTAAGTAGCTTGATATTTGGATGAATTGCCCTCAGCTATCTGTCATGAGTTACAAAGGAGTCACAGCGAGTCTGTCGCCTGGTCGTCATATTGGAGGTCGCAGTGGCTGTCAAACTGAAAACATTTATACAGCAAACCTGTCTCAAGGGAAATGAATGTGGCTGATTTGTGTTATTTCCACTGTTCCACTGGAGATAAATCTGTTTTCCAAGCGTATCGGCACTGCCCCATTACAAAGTAGACACTGATGGCTAGCTTGCCAAAAGTAATCCCCTGACATCAAGGGTGTAACTTTGGTTTGAGAAGTGGGGGGGACACAAAACAGGGGGTCCTCCGCAATGAAACATTGTTCTCGATTTAATTCCATTTCCTGCCTTTCTACAAATATATTATGGACTATAGTGTTAACAAATCCAAGAAAAATGTGTAGTGTGTATATAATGAGTGTGCACACTATTTGGAGCATGATCTTTTTTTCAATAGTCTAATAAATATAAAATCATTGCCAGTGTTATCAGTTGCAAGTGTGTATTTGTTGTAATAATGACAAAAACATAATGCATTTCACAGTAATTATAATAAAAAATAAAAACGATTTCCTTAAAAAAATCTCACCCGGCGAGCTGGGTGTGTGTCAGTGACAGACCCCCAGCTCGCTGCCCGCCGATTTTGCGGAAGCTCTTTCCCTCAAGAACGCTAACGAAAAAGCTCTATAATGGCAGGCAAACATTTTTTACTTGACTTATTTTCTAAAAAGAATATAATTCACAAGAAGAAAGAGGCTAGCAGCACCGAAGCTACAAGTGAAGCTGCTACTAGTACTACATCATCAGAAGAGCCGCCTAAAGACGTGGATAATGCTAGCACTAACGTTAGCTGCGCTAGCAATGTTCCCCTGGCTAGCTCAAGCTCACCTTTCCCAGAGGTGTGTGTGTGTGTGTGTGTGTGTGTGTGTGTGTGTGTGTGTGTGTGTCTGTCTGCCTCGAGTG
>CALSBZ010045301.1:0-19938 GCA_943591055.1 Gobionotothen gibberifrons | reverse complement strand
TTAGCCACCTTTAGCTTAGCGGTGGTGACGTGAAGTCATGTGACCGTGCTGTAGTTCCTTTATAGCCTAACTTTAGCCACCTTTAGCTTAGCGGTGGTGTCGTGAAGTCATGTGACCGTGCTGTAGCTCCTTTATAGCCTAACATTAGCTGCCTTCAGGGACCAACACAGAAATGCCTAATAACCCTCCGTTTCCCCCTCAGACGTCCCCGGGCCTGTGGGAATCCCCTTCAGTGCGGAGAACCTGAGCAGCGAGTCCTGTAAACTCAGCTGGTTCTTCCCGGAGAACGACGGAGGCTCGCCCATCAGCAACTACATTGTGGAGAAGCGTGAGGCCGAGCGTAAGGCCTGGACCGCCGTGTCCTTCACCGCCAGCCGGCAGAATGCCGTGGCTCAGGGCCTCACCACCGGCAAGTCCTACTTCTTCAGAGTCGCCGCCGAGAACGCCATTGGGCTCGGACCCTTCATGTGCACCGCCGCCGAGATCCTCATCAAAGAACCCATGAGTGAGTCCATCTACAATCAGGAAGTCTGAACCATGAGAGGAGGGGCCTTTAGAGAAGTCAGGATGTCATCGATACATTAGAAACAGTCAATCCTATAATCAAGTCAAATATAATATCATTTAAATAATCCCATAGCTAGTTCCATCTGCAGATCCTGTGTGTCTGAGATTGTCGAACACATTCAAACTGAAAGTCTAAAAACTATTTTCAAGATAAATTTGGATGTCAACAAAAGAAAAAAATCATAATTTTTAAGTTTTTGTAAAAAAGGAAACATTATGAATTCAGAAGTTCAACTTTGTATCTATAAATATGTCCCTGAGCAAGACACTTCACCCCCAACCCAAATTGCTCCTGAGCGGATTTCCCAAAGTACTGAATGTATGTAAGTTGCTTTGGGTAAAAGAGTCTAAGTGACATTGAATGTAATATCCAGACAGTTAAAAACCTTCTTAAGGAGTTCTTGATCTGCAGATATAAAGTTGACCTGTCCCCCCCAGGTGTGCCAGACCGCCCTGAGGAGCTGGAGGTCACCAAGGTCTCCAAGGACCTGATCAGCGTCACCTGGAAAGCCCCGAAGTTCGACGGCGGCTCGGAGGTCATCATGTACATGTTGGAGGCGCGCATGATCGGCAAAGACAAGTTCAGCCGTCTGACCAAAGACGCTCTGATGGAGAGGAAGTTCACGTTGGACGGTCTGCGGGAGGGCGACACCTTCGAGTTCAGGGTCATCGCCGTGAACGAGGTCGGGCCCAGCAAGCCATCCTTCAGCACCAAACCCATCACCTGCAAGGACGAGCTGGGTGAGTTTCAGGAGACTCAAATCAGCAGGTCATCTCAGGGGTATTTCCATGCATATCTCATCAGAACCAGAACCAGCACCAGAACCAGAACCAGAACCAGAGCCAGAACCAGAATCAGAACCAGAATCAGAATCAGAATCAGAACCAGAACCAGAACCAGAACCAGAACCAGAACCAGAGCCAGAGCCAGAGCCAGAACCCGAATCAGAACCAGAACCAGAACCAGAGCCAGAGCCAGAACCAGAACCAGAACCAGAACCAGAACCAGAACTAGAATCAGAATCAGAATCAGAATCAGAACTAGAATCAGAACCAGAACCAGAACCAGAACCAGAACTAGAATCAGAATCAGAACTAGAATCAGAACCAGAACCAGAACCAGAACCAGAACCAGATCCAGAACCAGATCTAGAACCAGAATCAGAATCAGAATCAGAATCAGAACCAGAATCTGAATCAGAACCTGAGTATTCTGCAATACAACAAAAAAAAACAGAGAGAAAACCATTTTTGAGAAAGCTACAATGACGTAAAAAAATAAAGTAACATAAACATGGTCAGAGAAAATCATAGAAATACAAAAGTAGAAAAGAAAAACTCCCAATAAAACTAGATGATATATCTCCTTTGGAAGGAAAGAGCCGTGCAGCTGTTATAAACTAGTAGAACTGGTACTTTCAATATCAGCTCACGATCGGTCTCCCTGTCTCACAGAGCCGCCCACCATCGAGCTGGACTTCCGCGATGCGATCGTGATCCGTGTGGGCGAGAGCTGCCTGCTGCAGGGCCGCTACACCGGGAAGCCGTCCCCGTCCATCCTGTGGTACCGCGAGGACGAGGAGCTGAAGGCCGACAAACACGTGATGTTCAAGAACACGCTGACCACCATGTCTCTGGGCCTGATGAAGGCGGAGCGCAGACACAGCGGCAGATACGTGGTGGTGGTGGAGAACAGCACCGGCTCCAGGAAAGGCGTCTGCAACATCACCGTGGTCGGTACGTACAGATGCTGATACCAGCCGGCGTAACATTGTATTAATAGAGATGAAGTGCAGCAGCTGAATCCATGAGTGAGACAGAAAAAGAAAAGGTCCATGCATAGACCCCTGCGGGACACCACCCGTTTTATTTTATAGTACTATTAGTAGGTTTTCAGATGCAAATTATTAGATTTTTCATATCAAAATGGTTGAAGACAATTTAAAAGCAAGAAACTTCAATATAAGATAAAAGGATAAATATAACATTAAGTAATCATTGGAATATTTTCAAATATATCTGATTAAAAAGGAAAAATAGAAAAATATGTAAAAAAAAAATATTTTTTATAAATATATACAGTTTATTTGAATTAAGATTAAACTGTGAAAATTACAAATTATTAATAATTTTAGATTAAAATACATTTGAATCCTAATAAAAATAAAAAATATAATTATTTTTGGTTCAATCAGGTCAAGCAGCAAAGTATCGCTTTGAGAATAATATCAGAATCAGAAACTGAAACTGATCAGATTATATGTTAGATTAGATATTGTAAACTAAGAAATATAAACATATTTTCCTACAAAACACAGAAGTGACCTCAGCCAAACACCATATGAATACGTCCAAAGAGGCAGCAACAGAATAGGATATGGATGATAGAAAGAAGGGGTCTCTGAGTAGATATTTATCGTGGTATCGGTTGATCACATGGTCTCCTCCCTGCAGACCGCCCAACCCCCCCTGTCGGCCCCGTGGTGTTTGAGGAGGTGCACAGGGAGTTCATGGTGATCTCCTGGAAACCTCCTATGGACAGCGGCGGCGTAGACGTCTCCAACTACATCATCGAGCAGAGAGACACCAACCGCGAGGCCTGGACCACTGTCACCTCCGCCAACACCAAGACCTTCTGCAAGGTGAGCAAAACCCCATCCAGACTCCTGTCCACCAGACTCCAGTCCACCAGACTCCTGTCCACCAGACTCCAGTCCACCAAACCCCAGCCTGACTCCTGTCCAACTGACTCCTGCGCATGTTGTATCCCTAGTGGGGGTCTGTTTCTAACAAGTTTTCTCTGTGGTGGGTGTTTTCTCTCAGATCCCGAAGCTGACGGAGGGCCGTGAGTACATCATGAGGATCTCTGCGGAGAACATGTACGGCATCAGCGACCCGCTGGAGTCCGAGGAGATGAGAGCCAAAGATCTGTTCAGTACGTTATGACCAGGGTTGGGAGGGGTACCTTAAATATATAATCTGTTACAACTACTAGTTACCTATAGCTAGTTATAGTATATTGATCTATATTTGAACATGTATTGTAGCAAATAATATGAGTAATATTGTAATGTAAGTAACTGTAAGGGAATATTACGCAATCCTGTTACATCACACTGAAAGATCCAACTCATACTTTATCTTTGTATTGTTTCTGTTCCAACTCATACTTTATCTTTGTATTGTTTCTGTTAATGATTTTATGTTAAGCGTCTTGGCGCATTAGAAAAATCCCATGTGTTATTATTAGTATACTATCAGTACTGGATACACCTGATAACCCTGTGTGCTCCCTGCAGGGGTCCCTGAGGCCCCCGAGATGCCCACGGTCAGGGAGGTGTACGCCACCAACGCCCTGGTGCTGTGGACCCGGCCCCGCGACGGAGGAAAGCCCATCACCAACTACATCCTGGAGAAGAAGGAGCCTGCCGCCAAGAGATGGTCCCGGGTCACCAGGGAGCCGCTGTACCCCACCACCCAGTACCGCGTGCAGGACCTGGTGGAGGGCTGCGAGTACGAGTTCAGGGTGATGGCCGAAAACGAGCTGGGCACCGGGGACCCCAGTGTCCCCTCCAAACCCATCCTCGCCAAGGACCCCATCGGTAAGAGCTGCACTCAAATATTTAGATTTATTTTTTGTAAATATTTATTATTATTACAGATTTGTAATCTATTACATCCTACATCATTTTTCTTGGATGATTACATTTGGTTTCGTAAGACAATGCAAAATATAAGCATTTTATTTATCTTTGGTGTTATCTATTTATGTTCAGACACATTTTTATAGAGAATTATTAATTAGTTATTAGTATTACCATTGTTATGTCTGGGTAAAATATTAGCATCGCATTTAGCATTTTGTAGCTTTGTTTTTTAGCATTAGTTATTAGTATTTAGTATTATCTAATGTATCTCCATGCTAAATATAAGCATTGCATCAAGACATGTATTTATCATCTTTTATTGTTTTTAGCTACTCTTTTCCTACGTTAAATAATACATATCTTAAAACTAATTATTTAAATGGATGACTTAGCTCTTTATCTTCATTAGCAGCAGCATTAATTGTCTTGCTAAATGTTTACAGCTCTGCACTTACACTTCACTTACTCCACCATAAAAGACCTTTGACACTAAACACGTTGTTGATTCTTGTTCCTATGTTTCCCCCTGCAGTGTGCCCCAGTCCCCCCGTGACCCCCGAGTCCTACGACAAGACCAAGGACTCGGTCAGCCTGAGGTGGAAGATGCCTCGTCACGACGGGAAGGGTCGTATCTTCGGCTACCTGGTGGAGTACCAGATTCCCGGCGCCGTGGAGTGGCTTCCGGCTAACGAGACCCCGGAGCAGTGCCCCGACCTTCACTACGTGGTGACGGGCCTGGAGGACGGAAAAGAGTACAACTTCAGGATATTCACAGTCAACGCCGCCGGGAAATCTGACCCCGCGTTTGTTAAGACCAGCGTCAAAGTGCACGACAGGATGGGTACGCCTCTCTGACACGTTTCAGATTCATTTAGAATAGATAGATGAAACCAGAACATCCTGGTCAATAACATTATATTATTTGTCATTTGCTTCATTTGTTAAAAAGACATATTATGTCGTCTCAGTACGTCATGAAGTTATGATAACTGATGGACAGGATGCACACACATGTAGCTAGCTGCTACTGTAAATGCATGTGCTTCAGTTTCAGAAAAAAAATCTAGTTTAACATTTTTAACTATAATATTATTTAATTTGAACATTTTGAAATAGAACATAATTAAATGATAGAACAGATAGAGTGTTTTCTATTGATCAGCTGGTTAGCAATCTGCAAAATAAATCTGTTCATGTACAAATGGATACATCTTCCTTTTAAAACGTATTAAAAACGTTCTTTAAATGTTAAATTCTGTGTTGTTATTGTCCACAGAGGAACCTGAGCTGCTGCTGGATGCCAACATGGCGCGGGACCACCTCGCCATGCTGGGATCCGACATCACGCTGAGCGCCACCATCAAGGGAGTGCCCACGCCCACCGTCAGCTGGAAGAAGGATGACGGAGACGTCCCCGCTCACATCACCGTGGCCGTCACTGCCAGCGGCAGCAAGGTCTTCATCCCCAAGAGCACCCGCGCCGACTCTGGCAACTACACCCTCACCGCGGAGAACGCCGTCGGCAAGAAGTCCGTCACCGTGGCCGTGCTTGTTCTGAGTAAGTAAAATGCCCACCAGATGTGGAAAGAAACTTTAGGCTAGTTTCCATGTTAGCAGATAGCATATATCTTCAGGCTAGTTTGCATGTAAGCAGCTTAGTTCAAGGTAGTTATCATGTTAGCAGCTAGCTCAGCAGCTCTCAGGTATTTCATTACTTGTGAAGCACTTGCACCTTTGATGTATTTTATTATCAAATCAAATCAAGTTTTATTTATATAGCACATTTATAAACGATCTTTGGTCGAGCCAAAGAGCTGTACATATAATAAAAATAGCCTACAGTAGGGACACTTTACAGCTAATACAAAAGCATTATACCTCTACCTACCTTGTTTCCTCCAGACAAGCCTTCCCCTCCTAGAGACCTGGTGATCTCCGAGATCACCAGCGAGTCCGCCTACCTGACATGGAAGGCCCCCGAGGACAACGGTGGCGCTGTCATCTCGCACTACGTGGTGGAGAAGAAGGACGTGGCGTCCGAACAGTGGGTCCCCGTCTCTGCATCCAATAAGAAGCCCAGTCTGATGGCGCTGTACCTGATGGAGGGAATCCAGTACCTGTTCAGGGTGGCTGCTGAGAACCAGTTTGGCAAAAGCGCCTACGTGATGACCCGGACCCCCATCAAGGCCCTGGACCCACTCTGTGAGTTCACTAAAACATTTTTAGAAACAGCTAACACAATCGTAAAGCAGAAAGGAGATTACATTACATCACATGTCACTTGTTAGACGCTTTTATCCAAAGCGACTTACATACTCAGTACTGTGGGCAATCCCCACAGGAGCACTTTGAGGTGAAGTGTCTCAGGGACACAACGACATGCTGACTGCAGTGGGATTCGAATTTGCTATCCGAAGATCCGAAGATCAGCACACTAACCCACTGAGCCACAGCCTCCGATATATGGTAGAACTCCCAATAATCACCACTAACTTCTTCTTTCCTCTCTTCCAGACCCCCCCGGCCCCCCCCAAGAACCTGCACCACACTGATGCAGATAAGACGGAGGTGTGGCTGGCCTGGGAGTGGCCCGAACGCACCGGGGGCAGCGAGATCACCGGCTTCATCGTGGAGCACCAGGAGGACGGCCAGACCGACTGGGTCCCCTACAAGACCGTCAGCGACAACCACGCCCACGTCACCAAGCTGATGGAGGGCAAGACCTACCGCTTCAGGGTCAAGTCCCAGAACGCCATCGGCGTGAGCCGGCCCGACACCACCGTCCCCATCACCTGCCAGGAAAAGACATGTAAGAAACAGGTTTTATTCTTTAATTTGCAACAGAAAATGTAGGAATAAAAATACAATAAAAATGAATGAGGTTAGCCATAAAACAAAATCACACACTTTTTGTAACCGCAAAACAACTTATTTCACTGACTTGTCCAAGACATTTTTGCAAATATTTATCTGAAGATGAAAATAACTTAACTTTAGAGAGTATTTATTGACTAACAATCCAAACCAATTGTACAACTAATGGATGATCCACAAAGAATAATGCTAAAAGTCCACTTTAAATATTGTCTCAACCAGAAATGTCATTCAGCATGAAAAAACTAAAGCATATTTGACTCAAGAAATCTTAGTCGACTGAAACCAAAGAGACCACAACTAACAGAGGAAGTCTTCATTTACAGGCCTGATAACATGCTAACATGGTTCTGTTTCTCTTTCAGTGCCACCAACTATTGAAGTTGATGTGAAGCTCATCGAGGGTCTTGTGGTCAAAGCTGGCACTCCTATTGCCCTGCCGGCTAAGATGACCGGTATCCCCACTCCCACGGCCAAATGGATGAGCGATGGCAAGGAAGTTGTATCTGAAGGCCGCTTCAACATTGAGACTGTTGGATGCTCCACCATCCTCAGCATCCCACAGACCCAGAGAGGAGACACCGGAGAGTACCTTCTCACCGTGGCCAATCCCTCAGGAAGCAAGACCGTCGCTCTGCACGTCACTGTGCTGGATCTCCCCGGTCCACCCATCTCACCCATCAACATCTTGGAAGTCACCCCGGATTACATGATGATCCAGTGGAGGGCACCCAAGGATGATGGTGGCACGCCCATCACAAACTACGTGGTGGAAAAGAAGGATGTGAAGAAGCCGTGGGAGCCCTGGTCCGTGGTTAGCTCCGGCGGCACCAGCACCAAGGCTAAGGTGTCCCGGTTGGAGAAGGGTCGTGAGTACATCGTACGCGTCCGAGCAGAGAACAAGATTGGCCTTGGTGCAGGGCTCGAGAGTCCTCCCACTATTGCCAAGCACATGTTCAACCCTCCCGGTCCTCCAGGCCCGCCAGAGTGCTCTGATATCACAGAGAACGCTGTGACAGTGGAGTGGACCCTGCCGGACTACGATGGAGGCAGCCCCATCAGTGGATATGTAATTGAACGCAGAGAAATGACAGGAAAGTGGATCCGTGTCAACAAGACTCCTGTGCTGGACCTCAGATACAGAGTCTCAGGCCTGTTTGAAGGCAACAGCTACGAGTTCAGAGTGTTTGCAGAGAATGTTGCCGGTATCAGCGGGCCTTCTATGAACTCCAACCCCGTAAAGGCCACTCGTGCCATCACTAAACCTGGACCCCCTGGCAATCTTAAACTGAAGGACTGGAGCAAGTCCTATGCAGACATCTGCTGGACCAAGCCTAACAGAGACGGAGGCAGTCCTATTCTAGGCTATGTGGTCGAGGTTCAGAAGTCAGGGTCCGCTCAGTGGGACAGAATCTCTAAGGACCTTATCAAGATGTGCGCCTTCAGAGTGCAAGGCTTCATTGAAGGAATGGAGTACAGGATCCGCATCAGAGCCACCAACAAGGTAGGAGACAGTGAACCCAGGGAACTGACTGAGACCGTCTTAGCTAAGGACATTTTGGTGCCCCCTGAGGTTGTTGTCGACGCATCCTGCCGCGACTCTCTGACAGTCCGGGCAGGCCAGATCATAAGTTTGATCACCAGGGTGAAGGGACGACCAGACCCAGAGATCACATGGAGCAAAGATGCCAGAGCCTTGACCCGGGAGAGACGCATCGAGATTAACAACAACTACCCAATGTGTGAACTCGTCATCAACGAGGCCGTCAGGTCAGACTATGGTAAATATGCCATTCTCGCCAAGAACAGCAGTGGACAAGCACAGGCCACCATTATCGTCAATGTCCTGGACACACCAGGACCTTGCCAGAACCTAAGAGTGGCCTACGCCACAAAGAAGTCCTGCATGGTGTCCTGGGAAAACCCAGAGGACAACGGAGGCACAGAGATCAATCAGTACATTATTGAGTGCCGTCAGCCCAGCCAGAGAGCATGGACTGTAGTCGCCAATGACTGCACCAAGCGCCAGATGAAGGCCCCTCTAACGGAAGGCTGCGAGTACTTTTTCCGTGTCAGCGCAGAGAATAAGATCGGTGCTGGTCCAGCCATTGAGTCCAAAGAGCCTGTGCTGGCAGTGGATCCCATCGAGAAGCCCGGTGAACCAATTGACTTCCATATCGCTGAGATTGGCAAGGACTTCTGCTTCCTCAAGTGGAAGAAGCCTGACTACGACGGTGGTAGCCGTAACATTGCTTATCATGTTGAGAAGAAGCCAAAGGAGGCTGAGGAGTGGGAGAGGCTTCACAAGGGCGCTATCAAGGAGACCTACTTCATGGCTGACAGGTGCATTGAAAACCAGTTGTACCAGTTCAGAGTACAGACGAAGAACGAGGGTGGCGAGAGCAACTGGGTGACCACACCTGAAGTCCTGGTAAAGGAACAGCTTGTGGTGCCTGAGGTCAAGATCAAACTGGACGCAACACTCGTGGTCAAGGCAGGAGACTCCATTCATATCGAGGCGATAGTGAAGGGCAAACCCCAGCCTGTAATCAAATGGAACAAAGATGAGGAAACCCGCGAGATAAGGAAGGGCCTCAGGCATACGCTGGAATCTGGAACCGACTTCTCAAAGCTGCTGATAACCGGTGCCAGACGCACAGACAGTGGTAAATATCTTGTCACTGTCTCCAACAGTGCAGGAACCGCCTCTGCTGATGCTAAGGTTAATGTCTTGGATAGACCCGGCCCCGTCATGGATCTGAAGGTGTCTGGTATCACCACTGACCGGTGCCATCTGTCCTGGGAAGTTCCAGAGGATGATGGCGGCTGCGAAATCTACAACTACATTATTGAGAAATGTGAAACCAAGAGGGGAGTCTGGTCAGTCCACTCTAACGCCATCATCACCAACAAAGCTAAAGTCACTCGTCTCACAGAGGGCAACGAGTATATCTTCAGAGTCCGTGCTGAGAACAAGATGGGTCCTGGGCCCGCGGAGGAGAGTGAAGCCATCGTGGCCGGCACCCAGTTCAGTGTACCTGGCGCTCCGGAGGCACCAGAGATCACCAAGATCGGCAAGCATGAGATGACGGTGGAGTGGTCTGAGCCCGAAAAGGACGGGGGAAAGTCCATCATCGGTTATCTGTTGGAGAAGAGGGAGGAGCACGCCGTGAGGTGGTCTCCTGTCATCAAGGAACCAATCCCTTCAACACGTTACACCGTGACCGGACTCCTGCCCCTCCACGACTACCAGTACAGAGTCAAGGCGGTTAATGAAATTGGCATTGGCAGCGCAAGCAAGCCTTCACTCGCCATCACCGCCAAGGACACAGTTGGTACGTAACCAATATTAATTAGTGGTGCACGATAATTATCGGTCCGATATTAGGAATTATGACGTCATCCCGATAAACCCGATAAAAGTATTAATAGCCCCGATAATATACAATATATTTTTTGGGTAATAAAAAAGAAAACAATACTGCGGTGTGGGTGGATTGGGATGAGGGGCGCTTGTTTTTCACTCGGCTCCTCCCGTTTGCCAGTACTGTGGTATTAGTGGTTTAGGAAGAGGGGAGTTTTTCACAAATCCAGCGCTCCCTAACTCATGCCTGGCTGTGACGTAAATGGTGTGCAGCCGTGAAGCCAGGACAGTAAACAAACATGTCGTCGGTAGTATGGGACTATTTCAACGTTTCAGAGTTAGATAGTTCGCTTGCTATTTGTATTAACAAATGCAATGCACACTCCTTCATACTCTGATCGATAACGATATACGGGACATAAGTTTCACCACGGACATATGGACCAGTGATGTTAGCCCCGTTAGCATGCTAGGTCTGACGGCGCAGTGGCTGGACAAAGACTACAAACATTGACTGATTGACTCAATTATATTTATTTGGGAAAATAAATATGATCACTTTGAAGAGTCAAAACTGTTCTTGGCTTTGTTTTGTTCATAGTAGTAATGCTCATGTCATTTGCTCACTACTAGTCTTTTTTTTACCACCAGGTGTGCAAAAACTACAGGTACATTTAATATATATATATATATATATATATAATATTATTATCGGTATCGGTATCGGTCTTGAGAAGCAGGAAGTTATCGGTATCGGTTTCAAAAAACCAATATCGTGCATCCCTAATATTAATGTTAACATCAGAATCAGAATTGCTTTATCCGCCAGATGTAAAACGGACATTGTTATTTGTTGAGATGAAGCACAGAAAAACAAGTTAAACAAAATAATGATGTACGTTGTTCTACATTGTGAGCAAGTTGAGAATAACACTCGGTTCCCACATAAAGCCCATAGTGTACAGCTGTCGATTAAAATATAGATCTTTAGAAGGAGTCTGTGTATGTAGCTTCACACATCCTCCTGTGTTCCTACAGAGCCTCCAGCACCTCCCACCAACCTGAAGGTCGTGGACAGCACAAAGTCTAGCGTCTCTCTGGGCTGGACCAAGCCTGTGTCCGACGGTGGGGCTCCCATCATCGGATACGTTGTGGAGTTGAGGCTGCATGGAAGCACCAAGAAAGGAGACGACGGCTGGAAGAGGTGCAACGTGGCGGCTCAGCTGGTGGTGTGCGAGTTCACCGTCTCCAGTCTGGACCAACAGAATTTGTACGTGTTCAGGGTCTCGGCCCAGAACCAGGTCGGCATGAGCCTGCCCTGCGAACTGGAGGCACCTGTGATCCCCAAGGAGATCCTAGGTAAGGACTTTTTTTGTTTTACATTTCCTGTATCGTAACTAGAGGAGCAAATAGTCCCACTCAAAAGGAACTAGGGTCCCTACAGCTTAACACAAGTTACATTTAAAACTCAATTACTTTTCCATGTTGGTAAATGAGCATCATTGCAAAGAAATAAATATGAATGTGTGAGTAACAATAGAAATCAAAAACTGTCCAGATATTTTCTTTTTTTTAATTTGTAGTTCCTAGTTCCCAATGTTTAGAGATTGATTCATGACATTCTAAAGCTTTCTTTCAGCCAAAGTGTTTTAAAGCCCCGAACAAAGTGTAATTTGTGGCCTGCTCCTCCCCACAGAGGCTCCAGAAGTAGAACTTGACGCAAACCTGAAGCAGGGCCTGTCGGTGCGAGCCGGCTGCCCCATCAGGCTGTGCGCCACCGTCAGAGGCAGACCCCCTCCTACAATTAGCTGGAGGAGGATGGGCCTGGACAACGTGGCGAGGAAAGGGAAGGTGGACATCATCGACACCATGACCTTCCTCATCATCCCCGACAGCACACGCAACGACTCGGGCAAATACTGCCTGTCGGTGCGCAGCCCGGCGGGAGAGAAGGCCCTGTTCGTCAACGTCAAGGTTCTGGGTGAGTTAACTGCATAATGCACAGCAGGTCACCTTAACATCAAGTCCTGGATGAGTTTAGTGTAATAATGCACAGCAGGTCACCTTAACATCAAGTCCTGGATGAGTTTAGTGTAATAATGCACAGCAGGTCACCTTAACATCAAGTCCTGGATGAGTTTAGTGTAATAATGCACAGCAGGTCACCTTAATGCAAGACTTCAGTTAACGAATGATTAGCGATTAGTAGAATCCTTATCCTGAAATGGGATGTCTGTTGAATAAAACAGCGTGAAATTGAACGTCATGTTCTTGTCCTGTCAGACACCCCGGGCCCCGTGATGAACCTGGAGGCCACCGACATCAAGCAGACCTCCGCCAACCTGTCCTGGAGTCCTCCGGAGATGGACGGAGGCAGCGAGATCACGCACTACGTGGTGGAGAAACGCGAGATCGACCGCAAGACGTGGGCGACGGTGAAGGCCGTGGTTGAGAAGGACAAGGTTCCCTTCAAAGTCAGCGGCCTGGTGCCCGGCACCGAGTACTACTTCAGAGTCACGGCCGTCAATGAGTACGGACCCGGGGTCCAAAAAGTGAGCCCCACCTCCTACGTGGCCTCCGATCCCGTCAGTAAGTACATACTCACTCTCTACTTTCTACTTTCTCTTTATTCACAGGTGGTGAAGAGAGGGATGTAAATAAACTCCCACACACTTAATCTAACTAAAGCTTATATTCATGACAAATTAAGTTCAACTAAATCTTGTAAAATTAACTAGATCATCAAATGAAGATGACAACTATTTCGTTTTTACCAAAGGCATAAAAAGCCCAATAAGTTCACACACTGGAAATTGTTGAAGCACTAACTCTGAGATCCCTTCCTCAGGTAAGCCCGATCCCTGCGAGAAGATCGAGGTTCTGGAGATCACCAAGAACAGCGCCATGGTTGGCTGGGTGAAGCCGGCGAGGGACGGCGGGGCCAAGATCGACGGCTACGTGATTGAATACATTGAAGTGAAGCCTCCACCCGAGCCTCCCGCACCAGTGGAGGTCTGTCTGCATTTCAAACACCTTCACATCATCCGCTCCTTTGTTATTGTTTTATAGTTTAGCAGTAAACACAAACTGTACATGATCTAACAGATATGTGTAGTTTAAGCACATTCGGTGGTGTTGAGTGCATCTAAAGAGCCGTTGATCTCCACCAGGTTGCAGAGGGTGAGGAGGCTCCTCCCCCACCTCCCCCTGTGGAGGAGGAGGATGAGGATGAGGAGCCGGAGAAGGAGGTGTGGAGCGCCTACACCACAGTTAAGGGCCTGAGCATCAGTATCAGCGGCCTGAAGGAGAGCAAGAAGTACAAGTTCAGAGTCGCCGCCAAAAACGTAATGGGCCAGAGCTCCTTCACCGAGACCCGCGAGGCCGTGGAGATCAAGGAGCAGATCCGTGAGTCCCAACCCCCTCCCCACAAACCCTCCACACACACATGTTAATGGGGAGCTTCTGAGGTTAACCATGCATTATTCTCCCCCACAGTGGAGCCGAAGATCATGATGCCGGAGACAGCCAGTGCCAGAGCCGGAGCTAAGCTCAGGGTGGAGGCGCTGGTCTCAGGTAAACCCTCCCCGACCTGCAAGTGGATGCGTGGCGAAGATGCCGTGGTGCCGTCCAGCCGTCTGGCCGTGCACAGGTCCGGGAACATGTGCGTTCTGATCATCAAAGACGTGTCGAGGACAGACAGCGGCGAGTACAGCCTGGTGGCTGAGAACATCTCCGCCAGGGTCGTGGAGTCCATGAAGATCATCATCAGAGGTCAGTGTGCCGGACATCGTGTGGGAAGTCGAATGACAGGCAGGGTGGTGCATTCAGGTTCTCCTGAAGGGGATTTATTGGAGATTCTGTTTGTTTAACTTTGTCTCTGTGTTGCAGACATCCCCGGTCCTCCCGAGGGCCCGGTGGTGATCAGTGACATCGACGCGGACGCCTGCTCTCTGGCCTGGAACAAGCCGCTGGAGGATGGCGGCAGCAACATCACTAACTACGTGGTGGAGAAGTGCGACCTGAGCCGTGGAGACTGGGTGACGGCCACCTCTTCCGGAGGCCAGAAGACCAGCTGCCGGCTCGGGAAGCTCATCCCAGGGAAGGACTACGCGTTCCGCATCCGGGCGGAGAACCGCTTCGGAATGTCGGACCCCGTGCAGTCCGAAAGGATGGTGGCCAAGTTCCCCTTCGGTCAGTTTACCTGTTATACATGTCGTGTATTCAGTAAAGTACTTAGGTCCTTTTTCGGTTTGATATCTATATCTATATTTTATGTATTTCTTATCATATAAAGGGAATATCTTTGCGTTTAGGACTGATAGTTATTAGATGGACCTCAACTGTTACCTTCTGAAGTGTTTTAATAATTATTCTGAAATGGGATATTAAGTACTTTTACTTTTGGTATTTAAGTATTTTGTGATTTTGATGCCAATAATGTAGTTTTACATTTTTAAATGCAGGACTTTTACATGTAACACAGTTTTTTTTTACAATTTGGCGTTGCTTTTTTTCCCTTACTGAATGTGAAGTACAGAGTACTTTCTCCACCTCTGAGTACGTGATGAGCTGCAGATTTCTCCGATTTTTTTATATGAACATTTTTTATTCCCCCCCCAGATGTTCCCTCGGAGCCGCTGGACTGCCGCATCAACAAGTGCAACAAGGACTGCATGTTCGTGGCGTGGGACAAACCGGAGACCGACGGCGGCAGCCCCATCACCGGTTACTACATCGAGCGCAAGGAGAGGAACAGCCTGCTGTGGGTGAAGGCCAACGACTGCGTGGTGCGCTCCAACGAGTACCCGTGTGCCGGCCTCATCGAGGGCCTGGAGTACACCTTCAGGGTGTCAGCCATCAACCGCGCCGGGCAGGGCAAACCCAGCAAGAAGACCGACTTTGTGACGGCCAGGACGCCTATCGGTGCGTAGCATCTTCTCTCTCACATACTTATGTATATATAATATCCTGCTTTATATTTTGTTACCGTACATTTGTAATTCAACATGTATATTTTCTACTTTTCTTTAATGCTGTTTCATCTCCATTGAGATGTTGACATTGTGGAATGTTTATTTCTAGTCTTTACATTTTGATTGTCCAATGCATTGGCTTGTTATGCTGCTATAACGCAAACATTCCCCAAATGGGGATCAATAAAGTACTTCTTATCTTATCAGTATCATTATTATTATTTGTACTATAATGACTTCCCTCTCTGTTTCTCAGACACCCCGGGGAAACCTGAGGTTCTGGACGTCACCAAGAACTCTGTGGTTCTGGTTTGGACGCGTCCAAAGAACGACGGCGGCAGTAAGATCATCGGTTACTACGTGGAGACGTTGCGTCTGCCCGGAGACATGTGGCTGCGCTGCAACACCAGCAGCCAGAACTGCCCGCGGGAGGAGTACACGGTGACGGGCCTGGAGCGGGACCTTCAGTACCAGTTCAGGGTCATCGCCAAGACCACCGTCAACGTCAGCAAGACCTCCGAGCCCAGCGACCCGGTGCTCGTCTGCGCAGAGAATGGTGAGCGCTGACACGGGCCGGATCTATGCTGAACTAGATATCAGAACCACAGATCTCTGAAATAAACACATTACAATCAATGTCAGAATTAGAACCTGAACCAGAATTAGATTCGGATTCAGAAGTAGGTTTACTGAGTCATGAGTTATCACTAATATGTGAAGTAGACAGAATGAGAGGCAGCATCTGAAGCATGAAGCATGAACATACCAACGTGTGAACATGAAGTCTAGACTGTGGAAGATAAGCAGCCTTTGTTTAAATAGCTGTTTAACTCATCCTTCTCCCCGCCCTCAGTGCCGCCGAGGGTGGAGATCAGTGCCAAGATGGAGAAGGGCGTGAAGGTGAAGGCGGGCTCTAGCATCACGCTGGAGGCCCAGGTGTTCGGGAAGCCCATGCCCCGAGTCACCTGGAAGAGAGGCGACGACAGCCTGAAGTCCGGCGAGGGCCAGGTCCTCACGCACCTCAGGAACCACTTCCAGCTGGACATGGCCTCCGTCAGCAGGGAGCACACAGGAACCTACAGCATCGTGGCCGAGAACGCCAGCGGCTCCAAGAGCGCCGAGATCCCCGTGGTGGTCCTGGGTCAGTACCGGGTCAACCTCATGCAAACAACAGTTCACTTTAAGATAAGATCAAATTGAACTTGATGTATCCCCTTGGGGACATTCAGACATTTAGAGCAGCAACAGGGTCAGAGTTAAAAACAGGATTTGCACACGGTAAAAATAAAGACGAAATAGAATAAAAAATTTAAATAATAATACAAACTGTTTTTTAAAATAAAGTAAGAGCTGAAAACAACACTGATCATCCCTTACAAATATCATTACATAACAGCATCAGTTACAGTTCAATTATACTTCATGATATGGAGAGCTTGCTTAGGCAAACCTTTGAAAACATTATTTGGAATTTTCCGGAATAATATGGAGCGGTAATGAATCCCGGCGGACCACTGCTCTGTATATACAGTATCTCTGTGTGCTGATATTTGCTCGTTGTGTTTGCCCTCAGACGTGCCCGGCCCCCCTGCCAGTGCCCAGTACCTGGAGGTGTTCGCCCTGAACATCAAGCTATCCTGGCAGCCCCCCCCTGAAGGACGGTGGCGCCATCATCACCAACTACATCGTGGATAAACGTGAGACCAGCCGAGCCAACTGGGCTCAGGTCTGCGCCAAAGTCCACGCCGACGAGAAGGAGCTCGACGTCGGAAAGCTCATAGAGGGCCGGGAGTACCAGTTCAGGATCCGGGCCGAGAACACCTGGGGCGTTGGAGACCCTCTGGTTACTGGACCCGTCATCGCCAAGAACCCCTACAGTGAGTTGGACTCTTTATACAGCAGCGTTAGCGTCAGGGAGTCTGTACCTTCCAACAGTCATAAAGGAGGGCTTACCGTGTTGAACTGAAACAGGTTCATCACCAGGTAGGTTGGCACGTACGAGTCATTTGACTTGGTGTTGTGGTGCAGACATAAAGGTAAAACAAACATTTAAAAAGCAGATAGAAAACTACAGTAACAATACAAAATAATAAAGAATATAGTAATGAAGAATGGTGTAGTTTCACTGGGATGGTGTCATCTCTAGAACTGGTGACACATTCTTATTACGGACCTCTTTACTGATCCAAACCCTGTGGTGTCCCCCCAGATGTCCCCGGCCCCTGCGAGGCGCCTTTGGTCACCAACGTGACCTGCGACCGCATGACGGTGAGCTGGAAGGAGCCTGCGGACGACGGGAAGTCCCCCATCGTGGGCTACACGCTGGAGAAGAAGGAGGCCAAGGACCTGAACTGGACCAAGCTGGGCAGGAAGATCCTGACCGAGCGAAGCATCGACTACACCGGCCTGACCGAGGGCACCGAGTACGAGTTCAGGGTCAGCGCCGTCAATGAGGCCGGGCAGGGCAAGCCCAGCGAGCCGTCCGCCTCCGCCACCGCACAGAACCCCATCAGTGAGTCCTTTACATACATACACAACCAGTTACATGTCCATATATAAAGTAACCTGATTACTTTCCTTTTGGATTGCCTCAATATCAAACGCTGTGCCAATAAAAACACGAGGAAATAAATAACAATAGGATGATTTTTACCTTAGTGATAGTTTACAGATGCTGCTAAAGCTAAATGCATCATTGAAAAGCAGATTGTATTTCTGTTTAATAAATCAGGTCTCCACCTGCTGCATTAAAGAAGAAGAAGTGTTCTAAACATAAACCATAAAGAAAGATCACTCAGCACGTCTACCTACAGTTCCCTTCTTCTATTGTCCTGATGACGTTCTCTTGTTACAATCCGTTAATCCCCGAGCCTGTACATACATATATCTTTATATAAAGGTAGTGCTGTACCACATGTTTCTCCGTGTATAAACTAACGTGTGGATGTGCTGCAGCTCCCCCCGGCCCCGTGGTGAACCCCACCATGACCAACACCACCAACAGCACCATCAGCCTCTCGTGGACGGAGCCCTCCAGCACCGGGGGAAGCCCCGTCCTCGGGTACTTGGTGGAGAGCAGGAAGGGCGAGGCCAAGGACTGGGTGCGCTGCAACGTGCCCAGGAACCTGCATGACACCGCCTACACCATCCAGAACCTGGAGCACCGCGCTCAGTACCAGTGCCGCGTCACCGCCGTCAACAAGGTCGGCTTCGGAGAGCCGGCGGAGGTCCCCGGGAAACACGAGGCCAAGGACATCATCAGTACGTACCTCAGCATCCACTCGTCACACACGTCATGTATAACATCCTGCTTTACATGTTGATTATTGTACATCTGCAACATGTATATCTATTTTATTTCTATTTGGATTGTTGCCTTTTCATTTCTCCAATGTTTTTATGATGCTGCAATGCAAACATTTACTTAGACAAGTACTTAGAGACATGTCTAACCTAAACCAGCTGGTTGATGGTAGAACCACATGACCACAGAACCACATGACCACAGAACCACAGGACCACACACACAGAACCACAGGACCACATACACAGGTCCACATGACCACAGGTCCACACCCAGACCAGAGATATGACCCTGTTAGTCCAGACCTTTTAGGACACTTTTAGACAGGCGATATTGTATCAAAGTATTGCACTCTTCTGTTGTTGGAGATATCAGCTGGGAGTTTAAATAACAAATGGGTTTGTCAGTGACAGAAAAACAGCAGTACCTCAATCAATTAACATAAAACATCAAATTACATTATTGTTATTTCTAAGGATTATTTTAATTCTAAAGATCAGTTTTTCTGCAGTAACAGTGAATAACCCCTCCTCTCTGTTACAGTCCCCCCGGAGGCGGAGCTGAGTGCAGAGCTGAAGGCTGGTCTTGTGCTTACTGCCGGATCCACCATGAGGCTCCACGCCCTCATCAAGGGCAGCCCGCCCCCCCCGCAGCGTCTGGGCCAAGATGAACACCAACATCAAGGACCGGCAGGGCGTGGTGATGAAGTCCTCCCCCACCGACAGCCTGCTGCAGGTGGAGAACGTCAACCGCTACGACGGCGGAAAGTACATCCTGAGCCTGGAGAGCACCTCCGGCATCAAGATGTACACCGTGGTGGTCAAGGTGTTCGGTGAGTCCCCCTGAAGTACTTCTACTCTGATAGTAGTGTTTCCTCTCCCTGCAACCTGTACTCCACTTCGGGTTAGAGGAAGGATTACTATAGTACTTTAGCTTAAGCCGGACTTCTACTGTAACAGAGTATATCTACAGAGTGTTATTAGTACTTGTACATTTAGTGGAGTACGCAACAGTGTGGTATCAGTACTTGTACTTGTACCTACAGTAGAGTATATTGCAGCTGTTGCTAACCCGTGTTTCTTTGCTGCAGACACCCCCGGCCCCCCCCACCAACCTGACGGTGAAGGACTCATGTAAGGACAACGCCAACATCTACTGGGACCCCCCCCCTGCTGGACGGAGGCCACGAGGTGACGCACTACATCGTGG
>CALSBZ010045298.1:14800-25954 GCA_943591055.1 Gobionotothen gibberifrons | reverse complement strand
AGACAGACAGACAGACAGACAGACAGACAGACAGACAGACAGACAGAACCCTTGCGGGGTCTCTTACCTATGGTGTAGCCCCTCTTCAGCTCCCCACACCGGGGGCTGCGGCGCTGGGAGTTGTTGGTGTTGTTCTCCTGCACGGCCAGGACGGCTGTTGTCTTGGCAATAGTTGGTGAAGCCTTGTTGGGGGGTGAGGCTGGCACCAGGGTCGGAGAGAAACCTTGAGTGGCAATATCCACGGACTGTGACTTCTGCTTCAGTCTGCAGGAAGACAAGGGAACCATGGAAGCAGAAAACGTTAATGTTATGTCTGTGAAATTGAAAACAATTACACAGTGGTGGGAAATGTTGCTTGACCTTTAACGTGCAAAGGCAGACCAATCACAGACATTTGCATCTGGGGTTGTTGGTGTCAATGTGCAGTGTCACAGAAATGTAATCGGCCAAGACCATTTTTGCAGCGGCAAGGAAGTTGGAGGAAATAATCAATAGGCTAATCACACCCTTGTTAAGGGTGAATTCATTAGCATCGCTCGGCGCTCAGTGCTGAGCCTTCTCTGCAGTAAACAGGGATAAAGCTGCTGGAGGGACAGCAGGAGGAGAGAGGTAAGCTCCTGATGGAGACAAATCTCTGAGAAACAACCTGAATAAGAAATTCTGGAGCAAAGGTAAAGCAGCTTGTCGTGGTGAAAATGTTTAAGAAAAGTGCTTTAATTTCATCTTAAATGGACAACTATAACTTTATTTTCAGCTGTTTTAGCCAACTAGTCACAATAGGCGCTTTCACACCAAGTACTTTTCCCAGGAATAGTTCCCGGAACTTTTCCCCGGAACTTTTATTTCCCGGAACTATCTAGTAAATCGTGTTCACCGACACCTCCTCATCACTCCACCGATCCCACGTTTTATTTTGTGTTGCCATAAGTTAGTCTCTCTCTGTTGGAGCACTGGGCTAATGCTAATAATGCTAATGCGAGGAAATAAAATGGCGGCTTGACAAAAACTTTTCAGAGTTTTACGGGCCGTGGTTTGCAATTCGCCCAGCCAATCAGAAATTGGAACCTTTTTCTCCCCAGGAAAGTCCCTGCTCTCTAGCAAGGGGTGAAAAGGTTCCCGAAAAAATTGATATTTTTTGGTGTGAACGCAACATCCCAGGAACTATCGTTACTATTTCTGGGAAAAATACGGTAAAAGTACTCCGGTGTGAAAGCACCTTATGACATCACCCATTGGTTTGAATGCTGCCTTGAATTTGGCTTTTCGGCCTCCGCCATCTTGGTTTATGGTAATACTGAATTGACGAAGACTTAACACTAGCCATTCTGATCATTAGGAATCATTTCCCCAGGTAATATGTCGAATGAGAAGGGTCACTTTTCCATAGACTTCTATACAAACAGATGAAATCAAAATCAAGATTATTTTGTATCACTTTAAATCATCTGCATGTTCAGGCAACCCTCTAAATCAGAGATCTATAGCAGCCCTACTGTATGTCCCTCGTTAGGATTACGCTTTCCAAATTATAACTCTTTTTTGTGAGTTTCTAACAAGGTCAATAATCCGATTTCACACATTGTCATCTCAAAACTGGTTCCCATTTCAAAAGCATCTTAAAGGTATTATGAATCCATGAAATAAAACCCTGTTGACACTACAGTATAGTCTGCATTCTTTTGCAATTTCCATTCGGGGTGTTTACATTCTGTATTTTTCTCTATATAAAGTAGTTTTCATTGTTTGAGTCAGACTTCACGACTCTCACACTGTAGTGCAGAAACAGCATTTCTTAATGAAATCACCAGTTTAGAATGAATGGTTTTCCTTGAACATTCTTCAGTAGGAAAAGGCTTTGGAAGTAGAGTGCTTATGTAAAGTGTATCAAAGGCTGAGCTAGGTCAAATCAAATCTGCCTACGACAACTCCTCAAAGCCTATTAAAAGGTTGACCAGATCCTGGGTTTGCAGTTTATAAATGACTCCACTGGGCTAATCTGAACAGGTAATCCAAAAACACTCAGCAGCAGGTCTATCCACTTACATGTGTTCTCATGTATAACACACCATAAAATGTAGACCTCATGACAGAAAGGGAAACAACAAGATCATATTTGGCCGCTTCTGTAAAAACTTGGAGTCAAATAAAGGGAGAAATGGCTCCTGGAACACTATCTATCTGTAAAAGTCCTGAAACAGCAATACAAGATTCCCAGCACTCCGCTCCCTCGCACACACTTTCAATCATTCCAGCAAAACTGCTGAAGCGAACACAATATTTTCTGGCCATTTCACCCAAGTGCCCATCCCCTGACGGTCCAAAGCAGCACACATGACATGGTGTCTAACTGGCTAATGAAAATGCATAATCTCCATGGAAATGCTGTCTGTCACTGTGTGTATCCTTTTGAAATCGATCGAACCAAACAGTCCGGGGGAGGAGACAAACAGGGTAGACTGAGCTGTGAATAAACACAAGACAGAAATGATGTTCTGCTTCACAGAAGTGTTCCAAAAAAAGTCTAAAATAAAAACACACTCGCTGGCCTTTTTCCTACGAATATATTTGGCAAAAAAACCCTCCCAAAAAATTCACAATCGACTCCGGTGCTCGTTAAAAGTGTTTAAAGACTATGATGCTCATTTTCAGGTTTATATTTGTATTTTGTCTCTCCTGTGACATGTCTCCATGCTTTAATGTTCAAAAAGCTCTTTATTGTTCTCATACTGCCTGTGCTGCTGCACCTCTTTTCACCCTCTGTCTGAAACCAGAGCCCAGTCTGCTCTGATTGGTTAGCTGGCCAGCTCTGTTGTGATTAATCAATCGCTTAGAGATGTCCCGTGCCTTAGCCAATTACGTACAGTGTGTTGGATTGCTAGCCAAAAGAAGCACCAGTGTTACATAGCGATGTCACTATGTTACGGAAGTAAACAATGGAGTCCAATGGAGGCATATAGGGCCTCTTAAGATTAATAAATACATTTTGCTTACTGATTTGCAGGTATTAAAAGTTTTCACTAAGTGACAGAAAGGCCGACAAAGTTAGCTAGTTATCCAGATTGTGCTAATTTTAAGGAAACAATCTGTTTGTTTGGATGGAACATAATGAGGTTGGAGAATGAGTGAGAACTGCTGTTAATAGCTACGAAGGACGAGAGAGGGACAGAAAGAGAGACAGAGACACAGAGAGTGAGAGAAAAGGGGGGGAGAGAGAGAGAGAGAGAGTGTGTCAAGCTGTGTGGAGTCTATCTGCGCTCCCTTAGGAGTTGGTACTAATTACTGTCTCATCAGTAGAGCAGAAGCCCCTCTCCTAGCTCTGTTTCACTGAGCTACAAAACGGCATCAGTGAAATGGAAACAGAAGCAATGTCAATCCGCCCGAATGCTGCATCATTTACATAAACTGTGATTACAACTGTACAACAATATATACATATTTGGACATGTTATGCTCATTTGCAGGTTCATATTTGTATTTTGAGCCTCGATGACATGTTTCCAAGCTTTAATGTTCGAGAAGCTCTCTATTTTTTTAATCATACTGCCTGTGCTGCAGCACCCCTTGTCACCCTCTGTCTGAAACCAGAGCACAGTCTGCTCTGATTGGATAGCTGGCCAAACAAACACACAACAGGAAAGGCACAACCCGCCGCTTTAAACTATACTTTTGGAAGTAGGATGGTTGGTTGTTACATAGTCATAAATCATTATAAAAAATAAGCATACCTACTCTTGTTATTAACATCCACAGTAGACTCTAAATTGTAATTACTGACTTAATAACACTATCAACTGACCATTGGTAACAGTGCTCACTGGAGTGAACTGGCACCGCTACTGTAACCTGATGTCTGGTCTAACAGCGGTGGATAGTTGTTGTTTTTCCTCACGGTGCTCAAACAATGCACCGCTGTAAACTTTTCGTACTATGAAGCTTATTTTCTTTTTTTCTTGCTGCAGTATATTTACTGTCGGGTCAGCGTTTTCTTCCACTTACTGGCTGCGTGGTGCCAACACTTCCAACTGCCTCGGGCGCTACTCTGGTAACAATGTCCTGGTCACGGGTTACCTTGTTGGACCAATGAGGGGACAGCGGTCACTTGTCAACTGCATGACAAGAATTTGATAAATGCCGTTCTTGTTCCAATCATTTTTAATTTCACAGATGTCCTTCTGTTCCCTGAGGCCCCATTAGGAAGTAGGGACGCTGCTAACAGCTGACTTGTGGCAAATGTACTCCTTTTAGGGTTGTGTAGGTTACTTTAAAAATGTATTCAGTCATAATGACTACTTAACTGTAAGTCAATTTAATCAGTAACCTTTCTTTAAGTACATTCCGTTACTTTTGGATTACCTCAATTTCAAATGCAATGCCAATACATTGCAAATGCCGTTTCAGTTTAGAACATGAATTAAAGCGGACTATATTTTTGTTCAACAAATCAGGTGTCCACCTACTGCATTAAAAAAGAAGAATAATGAAAGTAGGAAATATTAAAAGCAAAAGCAAATTCAGGTGTAGGCCTACCTAATAGTGACATTACAAAATATGATAATTTACAATTTAAAAAAGGCATTTACCTGTGAATGCCTCTTTAAATTAGATTGGATAATGATGATTTTTTTTTGGTTTTTGTCCTGATTACATCATCTCGTTACATGTATTTTGAAACTCCCCAAGTCTGGTCCTCTATAATGTAAATCCAAACTGTGCACACACGACATAACTGAAACAGGACTCAGGTACATTTATCATTGCTGTTAATTGAGTTAAAAACAAATATTATCACTTATCTATCGTGAGAACATTTCTTAGCAGGTTTCCATTAACTTCTCAAGTGTACTACTGTATATGAAGAGGGAACAAAAACAACGATGTTGATTCAAACCTATTTACACATAGCAACACAAAGAGCACCGTTGTAGTGCGATTTAAAATTGTGCAAGCTATATTACTCAGAGTCGCACAGTCAATCTGAATTAATGTTTTTGGAGTGCGATTAGTACGTTTGGTAAAACATTTATAGGAATTGACTGCATGTAGAGAACTCACAAATCCTGCATTAAGCTACGAGTATGAAGTGTTAGAAAGTGCAGACTCTCACAACCTAACTGATGATATCTGTGAGAACACCAAGCCACAAACACACCCTTCTCAACTGTGTTACCCAGAAAAGGGCCCTGATGGGAAATGGCAGTAACATTAGAAGGCTTTCCTGTCACAGTGAGGAACTAGCTTCTCGTGACGCTATTGGTTAACATTGTTGTTTCACTCTTGGTAAATAAGCGTCATCGGGAGCCGTGATTGCACCACTCTCCATTTCCCCTGCAAAGATCTCCTGATCATCAGAGAGCAGTAAGAGGCACGTGTCACCAAAGCCAGCAGCTTTGACAGATCCCTATCTATGAGCAAATGCTTACACAAAGATGAATAGAGGGAGTAAAAAACAAACAAGGCAAACAGACGCGGAGGCATTTTGTTTTCTACCCCGCTGTTGCGATTTGACCTGGGCCAGGAGGCGCTGGTGTATTTGCAGCCCTGCCAAACTGGCATCGCTAAGATTATCCGACTCTACTGGGATCCACGTGGTTTGGCAAAGGATGCATAAACAATGGCAAATGTGGGGCTAAGTCAAAGCACGCTTATCACTCTCTCCACTAAGAGGGATTAGACCTAGAAAAAAAAGGAGGCTGCTTCGCCTTCCATTCCTCCTCTTTGCTTCGCTTCCCATTGCCTGCCTCGGAGCTACCAAATACATTTTTTTCAGGGAATTGGTGTTTACATATAGCAGCAGATAGGGTGCTGCGCTATATAAAGACTTATAGGGAAAAGCTGGGTTGACGTCATCCTCTGTTACAGTGCTGGCAGCACAATGACCCGTCTGACAGTAATGATGCCTTCCAGTCCCTCTCAATGTTGCTTACGTAATGTTCGAAATAAATAAAGAGAAGGAAAACCTTATCACATTCATTTATTACAAATAAATCAGTGACTAATAATGTTCAAAGATCTCAAATCTCTTATCAAGCTGTTGTGAGGTATTTAAGGTAGGCTGATGATGTTATCCTTGTGAATTGCATATATCATTGCCCTGCCAATGTTTTGTTTTCGGCATGGTTTGTCTGTTTTAAACAAGATTACAGAGAAATGACTGACCTGGTTTTTCTTAAACTTGGTGGAAGGGTGGAGAAAGGGCTACAAAAGAAAGCATTTGGTGCGTATCTAAATCATAGGGTGTATTATTTTCCACTATTTAACCCTAACTTACATTGAGAGGTAGGGCATTTGTGCTGCATTCATGTTGTGTCAAGAGTAATCGCTGAAATTGTTCCAGTTTGAAGAAAATGCAGGTGTCGGAAGAAGTAATCAGAAACAGCTTTCAATGTGTTGTTTAAAAGCTCTGAGCACTATAACACAACACCTCTTCTTTGTCCCAACACTGTTAATACATTATGACTTAAAGCCCTGAGGAGCACGTGAATGCACCATTGGTCTTGGCGGAGGTTTGCAATCTCTGAGTGCCAGACGCATCTTAGTTGCACACACCATTTGTATAGGATTCAAATAAGATTAGATCAAATGAAAGGTATTTTTTGTAGAGACAAACATATAGTTCCTCTTAGTTAAGTGTCTGTTAGCTCATTGTTTTTGAATCATCCTGTCTGCAGCAATTTGTGGTATGGTTTGGATTTTTCTGTACGAACACAAATGCTGGTACGATCCCAAGGTAAGACGAAAGGTGTTGCTGGTAGTGACACATTGCAGAGAATTATAACCAAACTCCTAAAAGCTCTTTTGGGTTGATTAGTGTCTTTCAGCTGATTTTTTTTATTATCAACCTGTCTGCAGTACGGATGGGTTTGGTTCAATTTAAAAGTGCTGGTATTATACCCAAGCTAAGATAAAAGGTGTTGCTCTCAGTGACAAATGTACAGAGGAATATCTCCAAACTCTGGCTTTCCCTTCAGCTCTATAGTATTCTTTAGTGTCTTTCAGCTCATTGTTTTGATTCGACTCTCTACAGAACACCTTGTAATAGTTGTATTTGCAGTACAAATACAAATGCTAGTACAATACCTATGATAAAAGTGTTGCTTAAATCGACAAACTCGCAGTAAATACTACCAAACTCTGCCGTTCCCCTTAGCGCTATAGGACCATTTAGATTAATTCTGTCTGCACTATGGTTTGGTATATTTTTCAATACATAAACAAGTGATGGTACAATACTCAAGGTCTGATACCAAGATGATACTGTCTTCAAAACCTTACTATGAGGACTATTTGGGTTTGAAACCCACCATCAGTCAGACCAGTCTATTATAACATTTGGAAAATGTTGGTTTGTAATAGGGCTGAACGATATACCGTGTCATGGCGATAACCGCGATATGCGCATGCGCGGTATTCACACCGCAGGTACGTGCGTTTTTTAATACATTTTTTTTAATTTTTTTTTATTAAATTAAAACACATTTTTAGGGCGTTCGATATTTAGTAGGTAAATTAACTCAAACACGTCATGTTACAATTATTTTGCTGCTTGCTACAAAAGGAAAACCTGCGCGGCTCTCATGTCAGGGGTACTTGAGTGGAGTGACATGCAGGCTCTGCATGCACAGCAACAAACTATTTCAGATGCCTTTGCCGGTGTTACACCATATGAGAAAGGTTCAAAACGGCATAAAGGAGCTGGTGTATAGCTGTTCTTCATTTTATTTTTATAATGTTGTTTAAAAGATGTCCACTACTTTGCTGCTATTTGCACAAAAAATGTTTTAATTGTGGAATAAAAAGTTAAATGACCTATTTTGTCACGTATGTTAATTCCCTAATGTGATAATGAAGCTTCCTATAGTTTAATGTAATACGTTTAATCTCTTGGATCCGTTCTAGACACCACTCTTCTTCATTCACAGATGAACCCCCTTATTTGAGGGGAAGCAACCTGCATTATCATGACATGTTAGATCATGACTTAAGGTATGATGAGTCAACCAGTTAAGATCCAGACGTCCGTGACTAAAATCCTTCATCCGGTTAAATATAGTTAAAAAAAACGCAATATATACCGCAGGGGGAAAAAAATCGCAATGTCAGTTTTTTTCAAAATCGTGCAACTTTGTAATGTGTAATCCAATCAAAGAAAGAAAAATGAATACTGATCAATGTAAATCATGGAACATTTAAGTCATGCAACAAAAACTAATTGAAGTTTAATACCCAGCCCTGTCACCTAGTTAATTATTTTACAAACCTTGTTGATCCGTCGTGAATTATAAACTCTAATAAGGCATCCTTAACACGGATCAGCACTCATTAGGTTCACATACAACACCATGAGGAGATGAGATATAATCCCGTGGGAGTTATCTCCAGAGGATCATCTGTTGTCAACATTCTCACTCCGTCTTCACACCATCCATCAGACTTGTATCAAATTACTATTTGAAATGGATTGCAGGGATTTCAGTTCCTGCGGTCCCGGAGGTAGGCAATCATAACAAAACAATTGGACAACTGTGGACTAGCTTAAGCTTAATAGGAATGAGTCAGTGGCCTGTGAGGCTGTCAGACTGAAGCTGACACACACAGTGAGGAAGAGAGGGCAACAACAACCTGTGGCCATGCATGTTAATGAGGCCTTCTGTTGCATCCGGAGCCTAATGAAATACGGCTGGACCTCTCCGCTCTCTGCCCGCTGTCGGACACCTCCGCATAATGATGTATGGAGCTGAATGCCGCATTACGCTCATCTGCCCTTACTAAATGCCAGAGCAGCAATTCAGTGTCAACGGGTTATGTGGCACTTCTGACCAAAGAGGCTTTAAACCTTGAGATCAAAGTGGGGAGAGAAGCAGCTATAGGACAGCCACAAAGCACATTAATAAGTCAAATGAAGTTAAAAGTCATAACCTGCACTCTATTATTACCTCCACTGCATAGGTTATGTTGACGCCTCGGATTATTGGCCTGTCTGTCAGAAGGATTACAGAAAACACTACAGGGCTGATTTTCAAGAGACTTGTTGGAGGGGTGTGGGATAAGGAACAGCCCATTAATTGAATTTGTTGGGAATCATGGGGCAGATACAGTGTTTATGTTTCAGATATAGGTGTTTTAATGCTCTGAGCAATAAAATACAACACATAATTGTTGCCAGAGGCCTCTGGCCGCCAACTAGAGCAGCTCCACAGAAAATCAGGCCTCACAGTACATCTGGAGGCTTACAGAGAGCATGTCAGATCATACAAGGAAGCTCTCTCAAAAGCTAAGGCACAATACTACTCCTCTCATCAGTAACCAGCAGAACCACCCCTGTATGCTCTTCTCCACCATGAACCGCCCAATTGACCACCCCAACCCAGCAGAAGCCCCCGAGCTCTGCACCAGGTTCCTTGACTTCTTCAAGGACAAAGTCAACTCCATCCACCAGGAACTCCAGGCCCCTCCCCCCTCTTATTCACATGCAACGCCACCTCTGGTCACTGTTCCCCCAACCTCACACCTGCCTCAATGTTGTCTCTCCTCCTTTGCACCAGTGGATACCCTTCAGGTTGCCAAACTTGTCTCGAAAGCTAAGGCTGCAACCTGCTCCCTGTTCTCGACCCCAGCAACTACCGGCCGATCTCCAACCTTCCTTTCCTCAGCAAGATCATGGAAAGAGCAGTTGCTGCCCAACTCCACCATCATATGTCCAACCATGAGCTCTACGAACCCTTCCAATCAGGCTTCAGATCCAACCACAGCATAGAGACGGCCCTCATCAAAATAACCAATGACCTCCCCATAGCCGGCGATTGAAATCGAAAAGCTGAAATCCTTTGGCGACAGAGCCTTCAGTGTCGCTGGAATTCTCTCCCCTCTGCTATCAGGAATGCCGACTATCTGGAGACTTTCAAACAAAAACTCAAACACCATCTGTTCACTCAGGCCTTCAGCCCCAGCTAAAATGCACTACCCAGCAACCTGTTTCTCAACCTGTGTGTCTGTGTGATTATTACTATTTTTTGTTTTGTTATTGTATTTTTATCTCCCATTGTAAAGTGTCCTTTCTTCTTCTTCAAAGGCGCTATAAAAATGGAAATTATTATTATTAATGCAATCAAAAAGTGAAAAGAGCCTTCCTATAATTTATAATGAGACACAGTTGTCTCACTGAGTGGGTGTCCATATGCATCCCCCTCTCAGCTGCATCTCAATTTTGATTAAATATTTTATTCCTGTAATCTTCTTTTCAGTTATTGCCTGTTGTTTATTCTTTGAGACCCTCAACATTCTCTTTGACTTTATTTTATGCATCTTTTATGTCTGTTTTTTGTTTGTCAGGCAGAGGCGAGTGGATTGGGTATACTGCAATACTGCTGCCTGGGTGGATTGGAGAATCTCAAAGAGGAGAAGCTCTGTGTGCAAACTCTAAATGACCTTACAGCTGAGAGAGGTGTATCAGTCTTGGATATTTGATCATTTTCTTCCCTGTATGGCAACATTACTATTTTGTTAACATTTTCAAACATCCAGAAATGTAGGTGCAGAGTAAACGTACTCAAGTAATACAGTACAATTCAAGACAGTATCATTGATTACATAAAATGCTTTCATGTGACAAATCCCACTCTTGGGTGTAGGAATTACGACTGTTCCGTTTATTTATGTCCTTTTCAACAAAATGTTGAACTTTAACATAGGAAACTTTTGTTTCCAACTGAAAGTCATTTTTGGTGTATTTTAACCATTAACCTTATTAATTCAATTATATAAATAAATAAATCCTATGTTGTTGTTTTTTATACATAATGAACCAAGTTCAAGTTATTTTATAAATTGTGAAAACAGGGTTTAGAAATAATTTTCCTTTAAAAGGTCCCATGTCATGCTTTTCCGGTTATTACCCGTCCTCTTGTGTGTTATGTAGCTTTTTCTGCATATAAACGGTCTGCAGAGTCAAACACCCTCAAAGTACACCCTGTAGGGAGTACAACTCTAACACAGAAAAGACCTGTATGCTGCCCCAGAACGCCTCCTTGGAGATTTGTCTTTTTCCACTGTTTTCTTCCTGGGTACAGTGACGTGCCCATACCCAAATGGACCCATTGGTCCAATCTGTGGAGCTGTTAAACACACACACACACACACACACACACACACACACAC